>OVBE01016401.1:0-10964 GCA_900406425.1 Iberis pinnata | reverse complement strand
GACCTAAAAATCGATGCTAATTGATAAGTAAAAACCGTGAAAATTCAGAGTCATCAATGTCATCCTTCATAAAGGAAATGCCTAGGAAATGGCAGTTATATGAAAGAGTACGTGGAGTTGCTCTAACCCAAGAGAAGTTCCAGTTTCATTTCAAATATGAACAAGATTTATAAGCTATCTTAGAGAAAGGAGTCTATACCTTTAATCAATGGCCTATAGTGATGGAAAGATGGCAAGAAACCCCCTCTGAAGACTCTCTACAACACTTCTCTGTGTGGGTTCAATTAAGGAACATCCCTATGAATCATTATACTGAAAGAGCTATAATGGATTTGGCAGAGTTTGCAGGAGAAGTGAAAGAACTAGCCTTTGATCCTTCAAAATCTCAGGTAAATGACTATGTAAGAGCAAAAGTTATTTTCAATGTGAACAACCCTGTTAGAAGGTTTAAACAGATACGTCTCCCCTCTGGTGAAATGGTTAAAATTCTCTATGACTATGAACGACTCCAGATGAGATGTTATACTTGTCAACGACTAACTCATGCCAAAGAAGACTGTGAGCTGGCTAAAGCTTATTCTGTCAATGTAAAATCCCTATCATCTGCCAATAGCTCATCTTCATCAAAAGCTAAGTCAACAAGCTCTCAAGGTTTCTCTGTCTCAGACCCTCTGTATGGAGTAGTAAAAGACTCCTTTGCTGGCTTTGATATTCACACTGGAAGACCAAAGATTGCAGAAGCTGTCCTGGAGGAAATGAGACTATACTTGAAGACTGCAAATGGCCCTGAAAGAATCATAAGAGAAGAAAGAGTGAAAGCTTCTTTGGTAGATATTGAAAAGGACTCTTTACTGCAGAAAACTATGCTAAGACTAGAAGCTCCCCCCCCCCATTATTTCTTCAGATGTCAATAAGGGCAAAGGATTGACCTTTGATTTCTCTCAATCGGCTCAATCATGGAACTCATCAGCTCCCAAGCAACCCTAAACCAAGCTTTTAGTAGCAGCAATTCAGGCTGCTAAATCTCTACCAATCAGTATGCAACACAGAAGAGCAAGACTATCTCTCACTCACTTTCCAGTTGGACCTAATGATCATACCCCCTTCTTGGATCCTACGGTAACAAGTACTAACCTTCTAATAGGCAGTACTTCCGGGACCAAAAGAAATGCTCTGAAACCTAGGAAGAGGCCTTGTAAAGCAACAAGAGAAAAGAGAAGGCTGGAAGGAATGACTCCAAGGACAAATCAAAATGCAGAAGGTTTCAAATTCAAAGGAAGCACATCAAAAAGGAAGGCATCTCAAGGCTTGAAGAGACTCTCCAAGAAAACCTTAAATCAACAAGATTCTGAGGCAGCTCCTATTGAGGGGCTGTCTCCTTCATTATGAGTCTTTTATTATGAAATTGTCAAGGCTTAGGAGGTTTTGAAAACTTGACAATTCCACGCCTTAAGGAAATGAGGCTAGAACATTTCCCTGGTATATTTTTTGTACTGGAAACTATGCATAATAGCAATGTTTTGTTTGACCTCCAAGCCTGGCTAGGCTATAAATGAGTTTTCATAGTTAATCCTATTGGAAAAAGTGGTGGTTTAGCCCTTTTTGGAAACAAGGTGTAGATGTTTCTATTTTGCATTATGATAAAAATCTAAATAAATGTTAGTGTGGTGTTAGGCATCTCTTCCTTCTTCCTAACCTGTGTGTATGGCCATCCAATTATCAAATTCAGAGAAAAGGTGTGGGAAAGATTATCAAGACTAGGAACTCAACGGAAAGGAGCTTGGTGCATGATGGGGGACTTTAATGAGATAAGAGATAATTAAGAGAAGTTAGGGGGGCCTCTTAGATCTTTAAATTCTTTTATCCCCTTTAATTCAATGTTGGAGGCTTGCCATATGAAGGAACTTCCAAGTGTAGGCAATGGCTTTACCTGGAAGGGGAAAAGGCACTCACACTGGATTTCATCTAAACTGGACAGAGGATTTGGGAACAAGGAGTGGTTCAACATGTTCCCCCAAAGTAATCAGGCATTTCAAGACTTTATAGATTCGGATCATAGGCCGGTTTTAATTAAACTTATCTCAAGTCAAGAAACCTCTAAAGACAGATTCAGATTTGATAAAAGACTAGCAGAAAACCTTCAAATCTATGAAGCCATCAAAACAGTCTGGTCTTTTAACAGAAAGTCTACCAACCTTAAAGTCTCAGAAAAGATTAAAGCTTGCAGAAGTAGACTTAGCCGATGGAACAAAGAACATAATATTAATTCTAAATCTGTTTTACAGAAACTGAAACAAGACCTTGAAGAAGAACAATCCAATCCTGCCCCAGCTCAGATAGAGTTTTCTTGCTAAAAAAACAGGTGTGTTTAGCCTATAAAGAGGAGGAGAAGTTTTGGAGCCAAAAGAGTAGAGAAATGTGGTTAAACCTGGGAGACAAAAACACCAAGTATTTCCATTCTTCAGTACAAGCAAACAGGAAATTGAACAGATTGGAGAAAATTAAAAATGCAGAAGGGTATTATCAAAGAGGAGAAGTAGCAGTCTCCTACTTCCAATCTCTTTTTACCTCAGTCAATCTAATCATCCTAGATCAAGACTTCTATGGTTTCCAGCCAAAGGTTACAGCAGCAATGAATGCCAGATTGATTAGGAATGTTACAGATGATGAAATCAGATTGACAGCTTTCTCAATCAATCCCAATAGCTCTCCTGGACCAGATGGAATGACAGACTGTTTCTTTCAAACCTTCTGGGATATAATTGGTAGGGATATTATCTCTGAAGTCAAAGTTGTTTTTACCTTAGGGGTTCTCCCAAAAGAATGGAACTATACTCATATATGTTTAATCCCCAAGAAACCTTCCCTATCCCAAATGGCAGATCTTAGGCCTATCAGCCTATGCTCAGTATTATACAAGATAGTTGCCAAGCTTTTAGCAAGAAGAGTCCAAATGGCAGATCTTAGCCCATGAAACCATCCACACCCTAAGAACTCATCTTCATATTTCCTCTAGCTATCTAGCTCTAAAGACAGATATGTCTAAAGCTTATGATAGACTAGAGTGGCCTTTCATCTTGCTGATTCTACAAAAGTTGGGTTTTCATTCAACCTGGGTGAACTGGATCTCACAATGTATCACTTCTGTAACATATGTTGTTCTGATCAATGATAAACCTCATGGTTTAATAGCTCCTCAACGTGGTGTGAGGCAAGGAGATCCTATTTCTCCCTTCCTGTTCATCATGTGTACAGAAGGCTTGATTTTCTTATTGAAAAAGGCAGAATCTGATGATCTAATCCATGGTTTAAGATTCTCAAGTGATGGCCCTGCTCTTACCCATTTATTGTTTGCTGATGATAGCTTGTTTGTATGCCAAGCCTCGGTGGGAGAATGGGAAGCTCTGAATCAGGTTCTCACTTCCTACTGCAATTTGAGTGGTCAACAAATTAGCCTTCAAAAATCTGTCTTTACCTTTGGATCAAAAGTTTTTGAGACAATAAAATCTCAAATCAAACTAGTATCTGACATTAGTTATTACTAATGAAAGAGGAGTAGGTGTTTATCTTGGTTTGCCTGAATGTTTCACTAGTGCATGTGTATGTACAAGTGTCACATTTTCCATTGGTTGCGTGGCTACTTTGCTAGCAAATACATTTTTGGCTTCTACTTCAATGTATCACCTCATTAATTAATTTTTGCATTTTTTTAATCAAAATTTATAACTTTTATGCCAAATTTTAAAGTATAAACCAAGTCCAAAAAATGCGTTCTCTTTAGATGTTGGATAGAAGTAGGTCACGACAAAAAGAACATTGTTTTTGTTATAATTTTTTTTACATAACAATGTTTTTGAATTTCATACACATTAATTTACTGTTTTGAGTAAGTTTAATGTTTTTGGACTGGAATTTCATTTTTGGTATATGTCTAAATTGGGATGATATCGTTTATGTACGTACTTACGTCACTGTGCCACAAAATCCAAATCTTATCAGTTTTGTGCTTAACGATTATGTTGTTTGATGCCATATTTTAAGACGTTTCTACTTTGGATTTCAACTTCTTCTTCTTTTTTTGATGTCATACATCTCTGTTATCTATATGTCTGATTTAGAATCATAAATTTCTAAAGCAAAATTATCGACAAATATATCTTTTATATGTCACTTAAAAGAAAAATTTATTTCTAATATGGCATATTATTTACATTTTCTATAAATAATGGTTTGTCTAGTTATTGATTTCGATAATATTTAGTTATTTTTTAATCAAACTTGTTATACTAGTTTTGGATTGGATCATATCTGATCTAAGAATCGAATCATATAATTTTTTGAGTTGTCGGGTTTCTGAATTAACCGTGGATCAACGCGGATCACCAATTTAATGTTTTATTATAATATTATAATATATGTTATAAAAATATTTTAATTTTTTATAAACCAAATAAGAACACTTTGTATATTTTAAAGATTAATGGCCAAGTCACAGATTTCGCCTACTTTTTAATTTCATTGTTTTAATCATATTCCATGTTCTATATCCTTTGTACTTATGAATGATCAAGTTGTAACAAACAACTAGATACGGATCCGCGCTATGCCCAAGATAATATATATTTTTAATTTGTATACTTTTTACATATATTATTTAAGAGAAGTTAACAAATATTTGTGTATTTATTAATTTGCATTTTAAGTGTTATGCCCAAAACACGAATATTTTGTTTTTTTATTAAAGGTTATAACAAAAAATTTGTGACATTATTTTTTTTCTTTATCATAATTTTTGTTATATCTTATATAATATGAATTGTATTTGATAAGCTTTATAAGTAATAATTTTTTTTCAGATTTGGTTTTTTAAATTATAATTTAAATACATTTATATATTACTCTAATATTTATTTTGATTTCATTTTATTATAAGTTTTATTTTTAGTATAAACTTACTATGACAAAATAATAAAATTTAATTATTATTGGTAATCCAAATTATGTTGAAATCCAAACAATTATGTCAAAATTTTCCGAATTAAAATTTGGGGTAAACCGCGCTGAGCGCAGAAAAAATATTAATTTTAATTTAAATTTGATATATTTTATTTAAAGATATTTTTAGAAGTGTGTAAGTTGATATTGTAACAAATATAAAACATTTTTTGAAATTAAATATTTGTATATTTGTTGTACTAACCCGCGTACACATCGTTGGGTCAATTTTTTTTTTTTAATTTAGAAATTTTATATATGTAAATATATTTTTTATAAAATTTTATGGAAAAATTAAAATATATTTAAAAGTCTGTAATTTTAGATTTTAATAAATAAAATATTTTTTGTATAAATGTTTGTTTTTGTACTAACTCATGCACACATCGTGGGTAAATATATTTTTAATATAGAAATTTTATATATAATATTTTAAGATATATTTAAAAGTTTGTAATTTGTGATTTTAATTAATACAATTTTTTTTTGTGATTGATTGTTTGTCTTTTGTTATTATAAGTATTAGTTACTTTGAATATTAATTGTTATATTACATAAATATTTGTATATTTAGTGATGTTATTCAAATTTGTAACATATTTCAGTTATAATAAAATTTTATTTTTCATTTAATAATATGTCTTTAGTTTAATTTTATTTGAACTGTATACTACTATTATAATTATATAATTTGTTTAATTTTCTAATATATATATATGTATATATTCTCTAGTTTAATTTAATTTAATTTCATGTTTTAATTTTTTATTAAAATAATTGATTTAAATAAGAAAATGTTAAAATATATATAAAGTTTCCGAAATAGAATTTTAGCTATCTCCAATATAATTATTTTTAAAAAAAATTCTCAAAAAAATCCTTTCTTGTTGATCGAACCCGTGAACTTGGATATTTGCGTATTGAAATAAATTTTTAATTATATTATTTGCAAGAGGAATAAATTCAAAAATTACATGTGATTTTTTTAAAAAAGAAAAAAATACCTATAAATTGTAGTGTTTTATCCTTGCATGTAAGCTAAAATGTTTAGCGTGATCATTCAAAGCATTACTTCCTCTTCCTTCCACTTTAGTCATCTCTTTGTCCACCAATCTCTATAAAATCGAAACTAACAGAAAATGCAACATTTAGTGTTAATCAAATTTAAAGCATGAGAAGTTTATCTCCAAACCTGAATCATTGTGAAGTAAACAAATTTAAACCAATTTTGATACATGAAAAAACTTTTTCTTGCACTCTTAACCATTTACGTAAAATATCATCATTAATGTGTCAACCTATGTAAATAAGCGATAAAAGAATGTTAATATCTTCATATAAAAATCGCAGAGCTTTACAAATATTTCATAACTTCATTCTTCATAATTCTTCAATAATATGAAACATGCAAAAAAATGACAAAATACATATTAAGAAAAAGTAAAATATTTATTAAAAAAATTACAAGAATAGATTATAAAAGAAAAACTAAATTGTGTTATGAAACTAAGACAACAATGGAGAATATTTATAGGACAATGGAGTATTGAAGAAGTTTTAATAATTAGTGAGATTTCGAAATTTTTTGGAATATTTCCAAGATTTAATAAGATATTATATTTCCAAATTAATTGATATTATTGTTTGTATAGTTGTTAATGAAGATTATTGTTAATGGATATTTTCATGAAATATCCCTTTACAAATATAAGATAATAATACTATATTTAAATCGAGAATATATTACCAAAACATAAATTGAATTTATTGACTAGAATTAAAATAATTAAGATATATATATATATATATATATATATATATATATATTATTCTGATATTTATTACAATTATTTATCTAAATTATTGCATAATTTTAAATGTTATACGATTGGGTTTATTTAACAAAATAATAATTTATAAAAAATATTTAATTTATTGTATAGTTATTTTTAACATGTCTTTAATAAAAAAAATCAACAAAAAATGATTATTTTTGTATATTAAACATTAGAAAATTATGACAATAAATGGGTACTATCATAACAATAATTTACTTGTAAGATATTATTTTTCATAAATGTATACATCTCGTAGTTATTGTTGAATTTATATATAATTAATAAATTGTATTCAAAAACGGTAAATCATAATAAATAAATTGAATTTGTTGAACACGATCAAAACCGTTAAGATATTTATGTAAGTATCTATTATTTAAATATTTAGGTGATAATTTAATCTTTTTATTGTTTTGTTAAGATAATATTAGATTTTAAATGTATTGTTTTTTTATATTAGATTAGAAAAATGTAAACGATTTTACGGTTGAGAAAAGTATGGAAGTCTTTCATAAATTCTTTTATTTATATTTGTGTTATTTTTAAATTTTCTATCAAGTTAAAGGGTTTTTTGAACAATGTGCTACTAAAATCAGGAGTTAAAATATATATATATATATATATATATATATATATATTTAATTTTTAGTTTTTTTAAAAATAATTGCATTAAAAGCTATAAATATATTTTTTAGTTATTATATTTTTTGTTTTATTATTTTTTTTTGAATTTTAAAATCTATACAATTAGAAAATCCTTTTAAAAATGTATTCTATTACAAAATATTTTTATTGACATTTATGGTAATATGGAAATTTTAGTTTTAAGATTTTTAAAAAAAAAATATAACCACAAATTTTTTAAAAAAAAGTTAAATATGAAAATATCATAATTTATTAAATCGAATCTTAAAAATTGAATTTTTGTTAAAATAATATTTGATTATAAATATATTATTTTCTTATACAACATAGTAGAAAAATCTAATTATTTTATGATTGAGGAAATTATGGAAATCTAAAAAATTCAGATTATTATTATATTTTGAATTCTAAAATTTTTATAATATTATAAGTTTATACTCAAAATTCTAAAAAATCTAGATCAGTATTATTGGTTAATTGTAAGTTTCTTATTAAAAACTATATGTTAGTATGTAGTTATATCTATAATATTAAAATTATGTTTAATTATTTTAGGATAAAATCCATAAAAAAATTTTCTTTTTTGTCACATTAATATCTGGGCCACAACTGACCGATCCAGTAGCCTAATCCATAAATTATTAAAAAATTAAAATAATACATTTATAGAACTTTATAATATTGTAAAAATTATTAAATGAAATATTATATATGTTAGTATGTAGTTAACGCTTTTAATATTATTAAAATCTGAAATTCTTTAAAAGCAATGGAACATGTGGATCGAACTCAAGACCATAATAGGAAGTCTTTACCATCTGCGCTAATTCATGTTATTAGTATTTTGAATGCCAACAAATATAAATATATAAAAACGTCGATCAGAAAAATCATAAAATGAAAATTTCGTGGATCGAACCCCCAACCTCATAATAAATTTCGGGTCATACCCGACCCGGTCCTTGGATCCGCGCGTCTCTTCAATTCTTCTGACCATTTTGCCCTTATATCGATTTTTTTTTTGTTCTTTGAAATATTAAATTACAATGGCAAATCTTGTAACATACCACATGCCATCAAGGTTATTTTCATATGTATCTTCAATTTTAATAGTATAGATTAACTATTAATGACATGTTGTGTGTTAAAAAAAAAAGATTAAGGTCCAAATTTAAAATAAATAAAAATATGATAAGAACAAAATCAAACACTAAAGTGTTATTGAAAATTTAAATCAACTCATAGTATATGGGTGTTATTGGTTATGAGGTTTTGATGGAATTTGAAATCCATGTTAAATCATGTATTATTAGTTTAATGATTTATAAATCCTAATTAAAATCACATCTTATTCGTTAAATATTTTTAAATTTTAACTGAAATTATGTGTTATTGGTTTAGTGATTTGTTATTGGATTTCAAAATTCATTTTGTATTTTAGTAAAATTTGAAGGGTTTTAAAGTTAAAAATGCAAAGGACCAAATCCAACATTTAAGGGGTGTTATTGGTTATGATATTTGATTTATAAATCTATAAGAATTTAGAAATCTAGGAATTATGAAATCATTGGATTTTGAAATACCATCGTTTATGTTTGGATTTGGTCATTTGTATTTTTAACCTTGAAATCCTTCCAAATTCATTAAAATACAAAGTGGAATTTGAAATCCAATATCAAATCATTAAACGAATAACACTGGATTTCAACTACTATTTACAAATTATTAAACGAATAACACTTTATTTCAAAAATAATTTTATGATCAATAATCTAATAAAACCTGATTTCATTTGGATTTCCAAATCCATTAAAATCCTATAACCAATAACACCCACTTAATCATTGTTTAGCGCTAGTGGATCGAATCCGGATCGGGTCTGAAAATATTGGATTGGACCGATTTCGAGCATTTTAAAATTGGATTAATTTGATTTTAGATTCTAATATCTTATTATTTAATTAGCAATAAGTAAAATAATTGTCTAGCGCTAGTGGCGGAGGGAAGGGTTTGTGACGCTATCACGTTACGAGTAAATGTTTTACTAGTAAAACTAACCATTATAAATTTCGTAGAGTGGAGTTCAAAACATAAATAATAGAGTTCAAAACAGAAATAATAATTTGAATATACAGTTTGTAGATCAAAAGGTGAATTGTTTTTGAATACACATATATAAGATACTTATTTGAAATAGTATCACTAAATATCAATTCATTTTTTTTTTTAACGACACTAAATATCAATTCATATGAAGAAAAAAAAAAAACGCAAAATGACAAGAAGGAACATCATAATTTTATATGTACCAATATGAAGAAAAAATGTGATGAAGAAAAATGATGGCTATTTTTGACTATACACTTCTAAAAAAAAATACATTACTAGCAAACAGATTTTATAAATTATAATTATTTTTTCCAAACAAGCAATAGAGACAAATGGTATAAACATATAACCAAATTACAAGACTTTATATAACCGAGTCAACATTACATACTTAATTAACTTTCACTACAATCAAAAGTTACATAATTAGTAAAAACTACAGAAATCAAATCAAAAACTAAACGCAATTCTTCAATTCTTCAACCAAACTAGTGGTTTCTTCCATCACAAATCTTCACAACACCAAAAAGGACGAGAAAACAACCGAGTGCAATTAAAGTGGCACCAAATGATTGGATATCAGCAAATGCCAACACAACAAAAATGGCAACAAATCCACATAAAATCCCTATGACCTCAAAAACCATTTTGATAGTTGTGCCTCTAAGAAATTTAGAACCGAGAAAAAACGAGGCATATAAAATCATTGCTGGTATGAACACATTTGACAAATGTGTATCCTTAAAAAAATCTGGGTTTTTAGTTCCAGACGCATAAAGTTTAAGGAGTTTTACTGGAACGAAAAGAAATAAAGTTGATAAAATCCATTGTATAAATGAATGGCAAACCTCCAAAAAATCCGACCACTGAGCAAGCGGCGGAGGAGCAAGCGGCAGAGGAGCAAGCGGCGGAGGAACAGCAACTGACTCCTCCTCTTCTTCTGATTCTGAGGATGTAAAATCTGGTGGTGGTGGAGGATCAGCAACAATGGGCGATGGATCAGCAACTACATCTGGTGGTGGTGGTGGTGGAGGTCGAGGATCAGTTTGATCATCGCCATATTGAGAATCGCTGTCGGAGAGTAAATGATCCGTCTCCATAGTGAAGAGACGAGAAAATAAGAAAGTAAAACCCTAAAACTTTCGGCGCATCAAAAGGTAGAGTTTATATATAAAAAGCTGATGACTTAAAACCCTAGAACTTTCGGACCAGAGGGTTTATCATTGAAAACAATAAAATATCTGTATTTTATTTAACCTAAAATATTTTAATAATATTAACGAAAAGTTTTTTCTTGGAAGTAGAAAAAGTAACAAAGTTAATGTTTTTTTTTTTTTTTTTTTTTTTTTTTTTTTTTTTTTTTTTTTTAAAAAAAAA
>OVBE01016400.1:0-10965 GCA_900406425.1 Iberis pinnata | reverse complement strand
AACTAAACCCTAAACTCTATTTAATGAACCCAAATCCAAAATTTTAAATTCTAAACCCTTAAAATTCGCTTTTTATGATTGTGGTATTTTTGGAACATTTGAGAGTGTGTGGTATTTTTAGAAGTTTTGGGAGTGTGTGATAGTTTTGGAATTTGAACTTCTTTTAAATGTGTTTCAAAGAATTCCTCTAATTTTTTCACTTGCTTATTTTCCAACACTCTCAATATTTTCTTCTCCATTATTTACATCAAATTTGTCTCCACACTCTCCTCCAGTTTGTTGTCCACCTTGTCCACCTGATATAGCTTCACAATGTTGTCCTATCAATTGTTGTCCACTCACTTTGTATCCCATAGTATCGCTTGGTTCCACCATATCTCTCTCTCCAAAAGTTAATAAACATACATCTTCTCTACCCCTTGATGAACTCTCATCTCTAACATCATATCATGTCTTCCAAATGACTCAAGGATCCTAATAGCTTCTAGATATTCACCAGTCAATGAAGATTCGCCTTTATTCATACGTCGAAATGAGTATGGATCTTATTGTGTTGGATATTCCATGTCAATCAAATCACTCATAATGTCAAAATCATAATTGGAAGAGCTCTCGTCAGCACTATTTTGAGAATAAGTTTCAATAAGTGATTCCTTTAAAACATTTTCATTCATCTCAGGCTCATTTGCAAGTTTTTGTTTCTTAATAACTTGTCCATGATACTCCACTTCCGAAGAAACTTGTCCACCATAACTACTGTCCATTCCATTTATTTACAGTTTGTAGACGTTTTCTATATAACTAACCTGATTGAGAAATTCATGGTCTATATATCATATATGAACTGTCACCTACCTATAAAGACGTTATTGCAATCTCGGCATCCTCTACGAATAATATAAAAGATACTCGTTCGTGTCAAGAATTTATTTATAAGAAACGGTACAGTAATGATTTGGCAAGAATAATTTTTTAGATATCCATATTCCATTTTTTGATAGCTAAAATTTTAATATATTTTAAAATTTTCAGCAATTTTTAAATAATATGTTTTTTGTGTTTTAACAAATATAAAAGCAGTTAGATGTTAAAATTTTAAATAGTCATTTATTTTACATTATATTTGTGTTTATTACAATTATTATTATTATTTGTATTAGTTTTCATAAGAGAAAATGATTAAAAACACAAAATTTTATTCTAAATTTGTATATACTACAAGTGCACCTACTTATGAATAATAATTTGAATATTTAATATATATATACATATTCATATCCAACTTTTACTCACAATTACTCTACCCAATAATGCACCTTAATTTGGACGACAATAGTGGGCATCCACTATTATCTAAGTTTTGACCTTTGGATCTTTATTTTGATTTGGAGGCCCAAAATTCTTTTCAACACTAAATGACAAACATGTGTGGATTTAAGTAAATAAAATTTTGAATTACTTTATGTAATTGATTTCTTGCTTTTTGTTGTTGTGGTAGAATGACTAGGTCGTTTAACCTTCTTCCTGATTACTTTTTTGTTGGAGAGGTATTTCTCGGCCAGATGTCCTTTTCAGCATGTTTTGGTTCGGCTCCCGTTGTTTCTGGCTGGCACTGGCTCTTCAATTCTACCGACACGTTAGTCTACCTGGTTTCATCTTTTTGCGTTAGTGATCGGGAAGCTGTTTAAAGGTCAAGGACCCTCTCTTTTGCCTGGAAGTTGTGATATTTAGAGTCCTTCTCAGTCATCTCTGGGTGTTGGGTGCAAGATGCACATAGTTTTCATCCAGGATCAGCCTCCGTGTCCAGCATCTTCTCTCTGAGCCTTTTCCGCAGTGTAAGTTTTGTTTCTTTGGTGGGTCTCGTCTTCCTAGTAAAGTTGTGCCTTTGTGGTTATCTTCGCTTGTTTTAGCCTCTGTTGTTTATGTATTTCTATTTGTTCTTTTGTATTTTGTTTCTTTGGTGTTTGTTTTGTAATGTTTTACCTAGAAGGAAAAAAAAAGATTTCTTGCTTTTACATATATGTGATGCTTGTTTAATTTAATATGTTTGAGTATATCCATAGTTATAGTTATGTTTTAGGGTTTTTTAGGAAAACCAAGTTTAGTTAGAATTATCATAAGGATTAGATCTGTCAGATTCTTAGTCTAGGTTTTTTTTTCAGTGTCTATATTAAATGCATCACTTAGTTCTTGATAATTGGTTGATAAATATAAAGAGATTTGGTTTAGAAACATGAACTAACCTATATGAGTGAAATATAATTAACCTACGGGAGTGGTTGTTATTGATCTTGAACATACCGAATATGATCATACTGCATATTTTTATCATATAAATTCAACGAGAGTTAGTCTTTATTGATTTAAACATAGATATTTAATACTCTCAGAGGAGATAATTCTAAATCTGTTGTTGAGTTGAAAATTAATTTCATAATAATAATTGCATGATAATCTAAGCTATTAGACTTAAATACTTGTGGATTTTCGTAATGCCTAGCGTTTTAATCATTAAGTTTACATTTGTTCCAATTTACCGTTTTCATTTGCATTCAAAAAAAAAAACATAACAAACACTAATCTATTTTAAGCTAGAATCGACACTAATTCAAAATTTCAATATTTCCAACAGCGTGATGATGCGTGGCTGATGAAAATGTATGAAGAGTAATAAAAAAAATCAAAGCTCTATTTAACACAACAAGTACTTTTTAATTAAACTTAATTTGTTTGATCTTTCTTACAAAGACTCAACCCAAACAGGTTTTACACAATCTTATTCTCTACTAGATTGTCACCTAAAGTTTAACACAACAAAGCCTACTCAATCACTCAGCTCGTGATCCTCTAAGACTTGAGAACACTCTGTTTTTCGAGAGTTGATCACTGAAAACTAAGCAAGAATAAAGAGCAAAAGTGTTAACCATAATAACCACTTTTCTCTTTATTTATACACTACCCAAAACCCTAAGGAATATTTCCTTATACCTAAATCCCAACAAAATTCCCTTTCCATTCTCAAATATCTTCTACCAAGATATTCTCATAATATCTCTTTCCTTGTTTTGATTTCACAAATCAAATCTTTTGGAACGTCTTTCTTCAGCATATATCTTGTTTCGAAATCTTAACTGTCATATCTTCTTAAGATCTTCTTCACACAATATTTGCTTCAATGTTCGTTGATTCATTCCAGTCCTCACCAGGTCTCTGATTTCATCAGTTTCTTGATCAAGTCTGTAATAGTCTTCTGATTCCATCAGCTCCTTGATTGCAGACTTTCAATCTCCCCCTTTTTGACTTGATGTCATAATCAAGCAACTCCCAGTACATGTATAAACATAAGCACTACATACAAACTACATATAATTCTACTGGAAACATTTCTGACATGTTAGTTTAGATCAACGAACTTATCCTTCAAACATAAGGCAAATTAAATAAAGTCATTGGTCAAAAAGCATTTAGAAAAAAGTTTAGACACCGGGCCAAGGTTTTTGCTAACACAAAAAGAACTTAAAAACTGAAAAGACAAAAGCAACAGCTCTCATTCTTTTCTCCCCCTAAATCCTGTGTCGCCCTAATTAGAGTCAGTTTCCTCATCGTCTTCAACCTTTTCTCCCCCTGCTTGTGTGACATCATGTCAAAACACCTAAATATACCATTGATAATGAGAGCCTCAGAACAGAGAGACTTACCTACAGCCAACGGATCCTCAAGCATCTAAATATCACCTCGCAATGCTTTTCACAAGCGGTAGACAGTAGCACCATCTCCTTACTTGACCTTGATATTGAGTGCAGGTTTTGACTTGGATGCTCGTTTCGCAACAACCTTCTGTTTAGGAGCTGGGACAGGCACAAGCTTTTTTCTTTCCTTGCGACAAACTTGCTTGACTGTACTTGGTTCCGCAAGTGTGATAGGTGTAGCATGTGTCAGTGGTGTAACAGGATGTTGAGAGTTAATCAGAAGGTTGATCAGTCTAGGGAATGGGCGATAAAACTTGGAATCCGGGGTCTTAGCATGATTCACCATGTGCTCAAAGATCAAATTTCCCATGTTAAAGCTGATCTTGTTCACTATCTTTTACACAATCAACCCCCTCTTGAACTGCATATATTCATCATTCTTGGATGGATACCAATTTCTGCTACAGATCTTGTACAACTCACGCAAATCATCTGTCACCTGACCACTGGAAAAACCTGTCCATTTGCGAATTGAACCACCACTGAAAAAGGCTGCTAACTTTTCAAGAGTTACTGCAACAACTTGAATGCGGCTCTGCACATCATCAATTTCAGACAAACTGAACAGAGAGTTGATTTGAACAGGTGAGATCACATAAGTCTAACCTCTGATCTTAACATCTACAACATTTGTGCAGCCGCTCTATTTGTGAACCTGGTGTGATCAAAATCAGATGACCTTGTTTCGTTTCTTGGTTTCTTGGCTTCACTCTCCTGTTTGACCGCAATCTCCTTCCATTTTTGCAGTCTTGATGTTCTTTCAGACGGCTGAGTGTCACCAACCACCGTGACATCATCAGCTTCAGATCCAGCTTCAGTCACATCTTTCATGTGTGCATCAACATACTGTTGCACTAGCACAGACTCCTGATTGCCTATAGGTGTCTGTTCACCTTCACCATCAGGTATGACTGGTTCGGTTGAAGAACCTCCATCACCGTGCATCGGTTCATCTTCTTGTAGAACAGGCACCTGATGAGGAGTGGGTATGGGATCACTAGGATGTGACTGTTCATCTCCTATTCCGGGAAACAGAGATCTTCTTGGGAGCCCAAACTGATACCATGGTGGTCGGTAGACTGACAATGTCCGGCAAGCATTCTCAACTGGTTGAAGATCATCGGTTGCATGCAATGGGGTTTGATATTCTGATTCGGTTGAAGGAGAGTTCGCCATGGAGGATCTTTCTTGCAAAAGGGTTGCTGATTGTGAAGCTCCAACTTGTTGAAAGAATCGTTGAAGATCACCAAGAAACTGCTACAAATTCTCCATCTTGATTCTTGCTTTTGAAAATCCTAGTTTGAGATAATGAAAAAGAAGGAGACATAAACATCGAGGCAATAAGAAAAAAGGGAATTTGAATCGATTAGATTTTCCTTATCCTTTTAACTTCCTTTCTAGTATTTCCTTAAATTTCGCAACCACCTTTCACCACCTTTCTGTATTTCATCAAATGGGCTTTTGGGCCTGAAACACTTAAGAACACATCAAACAGTTCGACCTAATTTAATTTGATACTATATGCCACTCAATAATCAAGGTTCTGATTTTGTCCATATTTATGACATATTTCAATCATGGGAATATGCATAAGTGACCCAGATATGCAATTTTGACCATGACGAACAATCTCATCAATAAATCAGCAGAGGAAATTCTAAATACATAAGAGTGAGTCACCTCAGCCATATGTTTATCAAAATCAATTTAGACACGAGCTTGATTAAGCAATTATGTCAGTTGTTCATACCTCTGTTTGGTGACACTATGACTAGACTTTCACTCTGTCATGCCTTTATTCTGATCTTATTTCAAGTCGCTGTTCACAAGTATCATTCTTCAGGCAGCTGATATTTCCTTTGAAGAGTCCTTTTGGTTTTATGTTTTATTCGACTGAGTTTTCAGTTTGATCATTACAAGTGATTGAGTTGCAGATGTATCACTTGACTTCTTGACATCTGCATGTGATTTTTTTCCTTTTCACACTCAATCACTTAGCTCTTCTCAACTATTTGATCTCTTGGTATGATTACTTATAGCCCGTTGATATTGATCATTTCATAACGGCATGACATGCAGCTGTTTTCACATTGTACAATACAAACAGCCCTCTGAATTTCCTGTAACTTTATACAACAGTAGCTCATATACATGTCAATAAAAGATTCCTTACACATGCGGACCAAGCTAGACATCACAAACACCGATAGCTTTTCTCAAATTAATAAAGCGATTAAAATCTAAGGCTTTTGTGAATAAATCAGCAAGTTGTAAATCAGTGCTCACATGGTCTATTGCATTCAGTTTCTCCTCAATCAACTCCCTGATAAAATGATGTCTAATATCTATATGCTTGGTTCTATAGTGTTGAACTGGATTCTTAGCTATATTTATGGCACTTTTATTATCACACATGATTAGTAAAGACTCAGATTTGG
Source organism: Iberis pinnata (assembly GCA_900406425.1). Lineage (NCBI taxonomy): Eukaryota > Viridiplantae > Streptophyta > Magnoliopsida > Brassicales > Brassicaceae > Iberis > Iberis pinnata. The sequence continues at coordinate 4,778 of OVBE01016400.1, read as the reverse complement.
TACCATAGTCAGCAGACATCTGTTTCATCCATAAGAGTTGTGTGCAACAGCTTCCTAGTGCTATGTACTCAGCTTCTATTGTGGACAGTAAAACACAGTTCTGTTTGCGACTATGCCAGGCAATCAGATTGTTTCCCATGAAGAAACATCCTCCACTTGTACTGTGTCTATCATCTAAATATCATGCACAGTCCGCATCACAATATCCTACCAGACTCCTGTTTGTATCTCTTGTAAATGAATTCCCAAGTTAGAGGTTCCCTTCACATACCTGATAATTCTCTTCACAACTACTAAATGAGATGCTTTCGGTTGTGCTTGGTATCTGGCGCAAATCCCCACTGCAAAGCATAGATCAGGTCTGCTATAGCCGTGAGATAGAGCAAGCTTCCAATCATTCCCATGTATAGCTTTGGATCCACATCTTCACCTGATTCATCTCGTGATAACTTGTCATTAGTTCCCATTGGAGTTTTTGCATCCTTGCTACTTTGCATTCCAAACCTTGTTACCAGATTTCTTGCATAAGTACTATGAGTAACAAAAATTCCTTCCTCGGTTAGTTTTACTTGTAAGCCAAGAAAGTAGATCAACTCCCCACACATGCTCATCTCAAATTCATTTTTCATACTCTCAACAAACTATTTAACTAATATGTCCTTTGTAGCACCAAAGACTATGTCATCAACATAAATCTGAACTATGATCAGATCATTTTTTTCTCTTTGTACGAACAATGTCTTATCCACTAACCCTCGTTCATAGCCTTGATTAGTAAGAAAGGTTGTTAATATTTCATACCATGTCCTGGAAGCTTGTTTCAACCCGTACAGTGCTTTCTTGAGTTTGAAAACAAATTCAGGATGTTGTGAGTCTTCAAAACCTTTAGGTTGTTCCACATAGACCTCTTCTTGTAAAATTCCATTTAGGAAGACACTTTTCATATCCATCTGATGTAACTTGAATTTCAGTGCACATGCCATTCCAAACAAGAATTTGATTGATTCAAGCCGAGCCACAGGTGCAAAAGTCTCATCAAAATATATTCCTTCTACCTGAGAGTACCCTTGTGCTACCAAATTTCCCTTGTTTCTTACAATATTTCCTGATTCATCAATCTTATTCTTGAAGATCCACTTAGTCCCAACCACATTTGAGTTTTCTGGTCTTGGAACTAAATCTCAAACATCACTTCTCTTGAACTGACTCAACTCTTCCTGCATAGCTGATATCCAAAAATCATCAATCAATGCTTCTTTATGATTCTTTGGTTCAAATACTGAAACAAATGCTGAAAACATGATAGAATCATATAGTTGTCCAGATGCCAACTGTTTAAAATCGACCTGTTTTCCTCTTGTAACCTTCTCCCCCTGAATCTCGGCAATCACATCTTGTTTGGAGTGATTCCTATGTACTTGCAAAGTGGAAACAAGTTGTGAAGAAGTTGGACATTCGTACCAGGAGGCACATCAACTTTCTGTTATGAAGAGAATGGTTCAGATATCTTATGAATCATCATTCTGGATGATGAATAATCATTAAAAACCACATTAATAGTTTCCTGAACCATGTTGGTACGCTTGTTAAATACCCAGAACGCCATACTAGTGCCTGAATATCCTAAGAAGAAGCCTTCATCACTTATGGAATCAAACTTCCGTAGTTGATCCTTGTCATTTCAGAATATAGCAGATACAACCAAACACGTGGAAGTAACCCAAACTGGGTGTCTTTCCTTTCTACATCTCATATGGTGTTTTGTTGGATCCTTCGCGTACATACACCCGATTAATGATGTAGCAAGCAGTGTTGATTACTTCAGCCCAAAAATGTTTAGCAACCTGATTTCCATGTAACATTTCTCTAGACATTTCTTGAAAGGTTTTGTTCTTCCTTTCCACCACCCCATTTTGTTGAGGTGTTCTAGGTGTTGAATACTGATGCACAATGCCCTGATTTTGACAAAACACATCAAACAGCTCATTCTAGAATTCTCCTCCATGATCACTCCTTATGGTTTTGATTCCACACTTCTCATTCTTGAGTTACAACGCCAAGATTTTAAAACTCTCCAAAGTCTCATATTTTTCTCTCAAAAATTGAACCCACGTATACCTGGTGAAATCATCAACAACCACAAGAATATACTTCTTACCAGTCAAGATTTCAACTTGTATGGGATCCATCAAATCCATATGAACAAGAGCTAATGGTTCAAAAGTTTTGACATCAGGAACAGACTTGTGATATGCTCTAATTTGTTTTCCATGGGCACATAGTCCACAAACAAATGAGTCTAATGATTGTATCCTTGGAACACCTCGAACAACTTCATGATTTACCAGTTTGATTAGTGTCGTTATGTTTAGATGACCAAGTTTTTGGTGCCACAGCTATGCTTCAGAACTCTGAGATACACTCAGACATTTTTTTTGCTGTCTCCACATGTAGCAGTTGTTACCTGCTCTTTGACCTTCTAACTTGATCATTCCCAAGTCATTAACTGCCTTATATGATGTTTTGGTAAAGGTAACTTCTAGCCCTTCACCGCACAACTGACTAATGCTGATCAAATTTACTTTGAGTCCATCAACCAGATAAACATCAGAAAGCTCAGGCTCGCTTCCTCCTGTCATACATTTGCCTCTGATTTTTCCTTTAGATCCATCACCAAACGACACCTTGCCAGCTGAAACTTCTTGAAATTCATTTAACTTTCCTTGAATTCCAGTCATATGTCATGAACAACCACTATCAAAATACCATGAGGTTTCAGTTACATTTGTCTTTGCTGAGAATGCCACATGACACACCATCTGTTTGTTTGATTGTGTTGACTTCGGATTCACATCCATCTATGTCTCTGAGTATAAGTAAAATTTGCGGATCCATGCTCTATTTCGCAACATGTTGTCCTTATAAACACGTTTCTGTCTATTAAGATAAGACACTTTGTTAAGAAACAATCTACAATAGTACTTGTAATGTCCTAGTCTTCCACAATACCAACAGCCTGAGACAAAATCAGGTCTCTGAGACGTCTGGATCCTTTGTACCATTACTCAACATCTTGATGTTCATCAGCTACTCTTGCAATCTTCCTTCAGTAAGTTCATTCACTGTTTTTCTTAGTCTGACACTTCTTGGAGATCTTCATTCTTCTGTTTCTCTTTGTTTAACCCTTCCTGGAGATATGTTTTCTCTTTAGTAGCAGCTTCTAGTAACTCAGTCAATCGTTTGACCTTATTACTTTTTATGATCAAATGTTCAACAAGAATCTTGTTTTCCTCCTCCAATGAGAAATTTTCTTCTTCATCATTCTCTTGTTCCTCGTCATCCTCCTGAATTATGCCCAAGAAGGACACAAAGTTATTCAAAATATCCTCTTCTTCTTTTTCATCCTCAGAATCACTTTTACTCCAACTTACGTAGGACTTATCATTCCCAGTATTTCTAGTTCTTTCAACACAGTCAGTTCTGATATGACAATAGTCCTTACACTTATAACATTGAAGAATGCCACGTCTTTTCAAGATCGGACAATTAGACTTCGATGAAGCATGACGTGTTAATAAAAGTTAAAAGAAGACACACTTGCTTTACGTGTCTCATTAAATAAAGTTGACTTTGAATATATACACTTTAGTGTATACTAAAGAAAAGTCAAAGAGGCAACGTTAGTGTGTCATGCTTCATCGAGTAAACGCTGACACGTGTACGTGAGTTGAGATGTCACTTAAAATTAAGGGACACGTTACATAATGACTAATGAGACATTTTCTGTCTCTTCGAGTAAGTGTCATATTTTGAGTGTTTGATCATAAAGTAACTCACGTACATACGTTTTATTATAAATTTAGTTATTGGGCTTCAATTTGAAATGTTGGCCGAAATTATTGTATAAAGCGTATGCTTTGTCATTCGGTTGATGAAACATGAGTTTCATTAAAATAAAGCTAATTAGCCCACGTAAGAAGTTTAAAGGTGGGTTATAATTTCAATTTAATAATTATGCCCAATTAAAGAAAATTAGACCTAATTAAAGAAAATTATCGGGCTTTTGATTAAAGTCTTAACTTAATTTAATCATTAAATAATTTCATATTCTTGTATAAAATGTCTCCAGACCTAAAGTTAACTGTCTTTGCAAGAATAAAACTAAAGTTTAAATCAATCATTAAATTGGATTGTACATATTTAATATTAGAAGTGGATTAATATATTTAAGATGTTGCCAAAGTGACATCTCTTGAAGATATTTATTTCATGGAAAATATTAAATGTTGTATGTATGTATATTTATGCAGATATTATATCAACCCAAAGATAGATTAATATTTGGCCAAATTGCATATATACATGTGATTATAAACATGTGACGATTATTTGGATTAAAACATGTGAATTATAAATCGGTCCAAAGAAAAGTTTATCATCTATCATGGATTATTGTCAGTGTTTGATCGTTACAACAAGAGTACCGCTAGTAGTTAATATTACTGTCCAAAGACTTGATATTAACGTTACACTTGGTATCTTGGATGGGCTGTACAATTGTTTGATATTTATTATTGATTACTTCGGTTAGTGAGCATTAATTAGGAAATGTTCTCTCTTTAGAAAACATTGTTTCTTTATCTCCCAACTTAGGATCAATTCCAACTCTTATGGGTTCTAACTTTAACGAAAAGTAAAATAAAGTCCGGATCGTTATGGGATGTATGGATCTTGACCTTGCGCTAAGGATGGAAAACCTTGCTTTTCCTTTGGATACC
>OVBE01016399.1:0-10965 GCA_900406425.1 Iberis pinnata | reverse complement strand
TATAAATAATTTCTCGGGTTTGTAATTTAAGTTGGTTTTAGATATTTTTAATTATTGGTTACAAATTTCTTTAATAACTAAAAATGGATTTTAATAAAAACATAAATTACATATGATTATTACATATTATTTTTAAAACATCACATTAACAATTACGAAGAATAAATTAGATTAAAAACCAATACGAATGAACTGAAAAAATAGAGCAAAAGAAAAAAATCTAAATCTATACGAAAATATGAAAACCTTAGAAAACGAAATTATGAAAAAATATCTCCAAAAAGTGGGTATATATATACACACACAAAACCTTAAATCTTAAAAATAAACGAATATTATTCGAATATACTATAACAAAATTAAAATTTAATATTTCCTTAAAAATAATAATATTTAATAATTTAAATTATTATATTTTTATGAGTTTAATTCAATTAAACATAATTTTTCGATTAATTTTCATTAATGGCATAATAGTAATTTTATATTTTTGCGAGACCTACCACGACATGTCATTTCATTGTAAAATAAATTTATAATGTTCGTTGTAAAATAAACTTATATATATATAAAAATATATTACTAAAGATGTTGGCTTTTAAATAAAAAAAACTATATTTATACAATCTTTAATTATAAATTCTCGTTGTAAAATCGAGCTATAAGGCTGTATATATAGAGAAGTTTTACCAATTTTATGGAACTAACACATCATTAGTTCACAAACTATAATATTAGTAATTATTATTTATAAAATCGGATTAACAAAAAACAAAACAAATATTTACAATATATTTTACCGATTTTATGGAACTAACACATCATTATTTAACCAAATTATAATATTATTCATTAAATTTTAAGTTTACAATGGCAAATCATGTAATATTCCACATCAACTTAAAGTTATTTTACTAAAAAGATTCTTAAATTATAGTTTAGATATTTTTTAATAAAAAACTAATATATATTTGATTTGGTCGTAGTACTTATATATATATTAGATAAATACCCGCATAATATGCGGGAAAAAAAATTTTTTATTATGAAAATTATAGCTTGTATTATTAAAAATTCATATAATTAACTTTATTTTAAAATCTGTGTGTTGCTGTATTTTAAAGTAGTGACTAAAACATATAAAATTAATTCATATTATGTTGAAAATTGGAGACATTTTTCTAAAGGTTTTAAAAAGATTGTTATCAGTTACAATCCTATATATATTTTTGATGTAAGTAGATAGTCTTTTAAAAATATTTGCATTTTTTCTATGCTTTCCTTTTTATATATTATAATTATTTTTTCTATTTTACAATAACATATTAAACTATTCCGATCTTCCATTTTATGATACACACAAAAATTTGAAAAAGAAATTTCCTAAGAATATTTGAACATTATTTTTTCATTTCTAAGTTAAATTTGATACATATCACATTCATATTAAATGTATTCTAATGTATATAATAAAATATATATATATATGATATTTTGTTCTTCCTTTCTAATATTTTACATTTTTACCGATGTTATTTTTATAATTTAGTTATTAGTTTTCTATTTTTCGTACTATTTTTATATTTACTTATTTTTTTGATGAATTGTAAATTTTTCTTTTTCCTTTTTTTTATGTGTTTCCTTTTTTGTTAACTTATAATATAGAAGATTCTTTTTCCTATGTACGTTTATCATTTTTTCCTTTTTTATGTGTTATATCTCTTTAAAAGGTTTGACAATTTTTATGCATTTATATTTGGAAATTTAAGTAATAATATGTTAATTTTTAATTGTTATTTTTATCTTATATTTCCTAAAAATTTTTGACTCTTGTCAAGATCTAAGTTAAATATTAAGTTAATTACTATGACACGTGTCACAATATGGTGAGTTATAATTTTGACACATTCCGCTTTATATAATAAGATATATATTTCAGCTTACAGACAAATTGTAAGTAGTTTTATATTTCTCATAAAACTAGAATATTAATCAAATCTTAAAGTAGTTATAAAAGTACAACAATAAAAGTATCTATTGTCCAAAACGTTGGCCCATTTGGGCCATGTAAGCTTCCATCTTAACTTGCATCTGAGCTTGTAGGTCAGCTAGCATATGTTGTTGTTGACGAAGGATCTGAGCGTTGCGATCCACTTATGCATCATGCATTATCGTCAATCTTGTTCTGCAAGTCTGCCAACGCTGTGTCCTTCCTCCTCATCTCGGACGGGATCCTGGAAAGCAATAGTCAGCCATGTTCCCGAACCCAGACATGCGTCCTTTGGACTTCTATATAGCCCGGAAAAAACATAATACAAAGTATCAATGTAAATAATATGCAATAGTATATAATTAAATTTAAATATTACTTATATGAGTCACTGGTTCATAATGCATCGCCAATGGTACGTCACCATCATTCGATGTCTGTTGAGAAGCCCAAATCTCTTCGAGAAATTTTTTAGATGTTTCGACCAACTCACAAGCAAGCGGATCTTGAATTTCTCCAATCTTCTTATTAGTGTAGATACCCTCTATAAGCTCAATGAGCGTCGGCCGCTAGCAATCCTACGCCTCTGTTTGAAAATAAAAAGTTTAATTAGTTTTAGTTTTGATTAAAGTATCAAATCTACTATATTAAAGGTTAAGTCATACCATCTCAGTCTCTCGTGTGACCGTACTCTTGGCACTCGAGTTGGTTGCCGAGAACCCCATACCATCACATTCGCAATACCGATTCTTCTGCCATTAAGATTGAGTCCCCTCTTTACCCCAATAATCTACGAAGTCCCTTAAGGGCGGCTCGGGTATTCCGTCGTGCTTCTTTTTTTCCATGAACCACATAACCTTCCACACGTACTTGTGGTTGGTGTAAATCCTGCCCGCTTTTTTTTTATAACTTCTTTCGCACTAGACTTTAATGTTTATTGTGTCTATCCTTTTTGATTATTTTGATGTTTTTTCTTAGTATATTTTTCATAAAATTTTATCTTCCTTCTTTCTTTCTTTTTTTAGAAAAACTTTTTATCTTGCTGATTTATTACCATATATAAAAAGCTAATATGCCTACAAAAAAGCTGATATTGTGTTTTACAAAAAATAGCACACTTATATTTTCATCTCGTCAACAAATAGCACACTATTTAAATGTTTATATTTTTTAATCTTAAAACTATGTATGGTTTATTTTATATGTATTTTCCATCGTATTCATATGGAGTATTTTTCTTTAATTTTTCATCTATTGAAAGTCTATCTAGAGAGTAAAATAATCCTACATCACTGATATTTGCCAATCATAATTTTATTTTGAAAACCTACAGCCAAGATTTCTATAGCCAAAATCCTACAATAAAAAAAAGAAGTTACAACAACAATTCCAGTAGCTAACTTTTTACAGCAAAAAATATAAATCCACATCACTTACCAATCACCACCTAAAAAGTCATATGAGTATTTTTGCTTAGTCCTCTTCTATCCTTTATTTCAATGAGTTATAAGAAATTATGCTTTTATATTTGACTAGCAATAAATACTCAACTATTTTTTCCACAAGATGTCATCTTTCTTATTTCTTTTTAGTAAAAGATATTTTCTTCCTAACTCGTTACCATTTAAAACTAAAATAGCACACTTATTTTTTTGTTTGGTCAACAAAAAATTAATTCTCTTTCCTAAAAAAAATTTATACATTGTTCATACATATTATCAAATATTGTTATCTTCTATTTTACAAGGCTATACAAAAACACACCATGTTTCTAAAGTGATGGAGAAAATTTCAACTACCATCATCGTTCTTCTAGTTCTTACAGGTAATTCATGTAATATATATATGGTTTTAATGTTAAGATCAAAGTTTTAAATTTATTGTATATAATATGGTTAGTAGGACCAGCTTGAAAAAGATGAATCTTATTCTTGATGACATTACAACATGAAACTGGTAAGGTTTATCAACTTCTACCTTCTTTTGAATCACTAATATGCCTGTATAGTTCATTGGAATCATTGAAATTTTTTTTACTAGTGCAGCATATGTGAAATTTAAGTTCATATAGATTTGGTTAATTTTATTCAAACTATTAAAAAAATAAAACATTAGTTCAATTTTGATAAAGGTAACAAATTTTTTTGGAGAACTTGGTCATTTTGGTTTTAAATTTATTGTATATAATATGGCTAGTAGGACACTCTATTAGGAGTTTGCATTTGAAAAAAGCAAACTGATAATTGGAATCATTGACAACATGAAACTGGTAAGGTTTATCAACTTCTACCTTCTTTTGAATCACTAATATTCCTGTGTAGTTCCATTGGAGTCATTGAAAATTTTTTATTGGTGCAGCATATATATGTGAAATTTAAGTTCAGTTAATTATATTCAAACTATTTGAAAAACTAAAACATTAGTTGAATTTTGATACATGTAACCAATTTCTTTGGAGAACTTGGTCATTTTGGTTATTTTTTAAATTTCATTCTAAATAGTTTAACTATATGATATCTAAAAACTATAAGTAAATATTTTCCAACAAATTTTCTTTGTTATTAAGTTCTATAAAAAATTATAAAACAAAAAAATATTTTAGAACATGAGAATCTTTATTATATAATTTATTTCAATACATTAGAGATAAGTAGTTACCGTAGTATACATGTGGAGTTTTTGTGTTTAATTTGTTTTCTGTACTTTCATTCAAAGTGTAGTTTTTAATTTCGAAAGCTATTTAAGGTTTAAGTTATTTATATAAAATCGTTATTCGTACTCAATTTATGTTTACTATTTAATTTTTTTTNTTTACTATTTCATTTTTTAAAAAAAAACTGGTCAAAATACAAGTAATTTGTTCAACCGTATTCAACCACGTATAATATAAATGTTTCACTTTTTTTCTTAAAAAATATATATTTAACTTGTTCCTTTTGCATTTTCAATTAAAAACCAGTTTAAATACCACCTATTTGTTTAACAGTATTCAATTTGTTATTCAATCTTAATGTTTTGTTTTGAAACTATATTTAATTTTCAGTCTTTAGGCTAAAAATGATTGGCATAGTATTCTAAACCTTTTTAATGAGAGAAATTTACATTTACATAACAAGTCAAAACTTGTCCAAAATAAATACCACTAAAACGTTTAACAGTATTCAACCACATATAATCTACATGTTTTCATTTTTTTTCTTCGTCGAAACTATATATATTTTAGTTTGTTCCTTTAACATGATTTATGGTAGTTTATATTTACTTTTTCTGGTGCATTTTCTTTTACAATGGGTCAAAATACCTCTAATATGTTCAATAATATTCAACCATGTATAATCAAAATGCTTCATTTTTTTTTCTTCCTTGAAATTATGTATCATTTAATTTTGTTCATTTAACATGATTTGTGGTACTTTATGTTTACCATATAAATGCATTTTCTTTTAAATTAGACTTTGAATAAAATTACTGAAAACAAAGTTAAACAGAAACTACATACATATATTATGGTAGCTCATTTACCTAAATTAGGAGAAATATATTTCATACACAAAAGTAACTTTTAAATCCATCTCCATTTTAGAGTATAAACACACATACATATTTCCATATTTTCTCAATCATTGGCATAACTAACAAAAAAGTGAGAGAGAAAGATGAGCAAAGGCAGGGGTTGGTTTGACTTACCCAAAGACCTTGTCGATTCAATAGACGACCATCTCTTCTCAAAGCTTGAACTTCTTTGAGTTTGTAGCTTTTGCAAATATTGGCATTCTAAGGTTGCTTGCAATAAACGTTTTCGTTATCGTAAACGTTTAACTCTTCTTCCTCGTTAGTATGGAAGAAACTATTTTCTCATTTCCACAACTTTCATCCGTGTGACTTGATCGTCATATCCAAACGAAGGATGGCTTATCAAAACTGAAGATGTCTCCAAGTTACGTAAAAAACTTCTTTCTCCTTTTTCTTACATGTTCATTGACTCTTATTTAAAATCCCTAGATCTTTTGGACTTTAAAGTCAGATAGATTCATCAATCTTATTACATTGAACTTGATTTGGTAAACACTCAGAGATTAGTCTCTCTTGAATTTACTAAAGTTCTGGTCATAGAAAATTTAGTTTTTGCACTTGATTGTTACAAAAAAATTCTGGTGGTATAAAAGAAAAAAATACTACTAGTAATAATATGATTTGGAAATGGATTTCAATCAAAGAAGTTAAGCATATCTCTGAGATTATAGTCCTAGTCCTTAAAGGACAAATCTATGCATTAGATTTAAAAGGTGCAATTTGGTAGATTACTTTAACTCAACTTGACATATTTCAATATGTACCTCCAACACCAACAATTGACTATTATCATTACGATGATGATTGTTAAGATAAAAGACTTGTTGAGTTTGGTGGAGATCTATGTGTTGCTCATCATTTTTCTAAGAAAATTATCAAAGAAGCAACTTCTCGGATTGTTAAAACGATAGTTGGTTTTACTGTTTATAAGATGGAAGAGGAAACGATTGATTGGGTTCAAGTTAAGTCTTTGGGAGGTAAGGCTTTTGTGATAGCTACAGATTGTTGTTTCTCAATTTTTAGATTATAAACACAGAGCTTGAATATGTTTCCAAAGAGTAGAGATGATCATCAACTACTGCAATGAGGGGCGTTGATCGGATAGTAGTGAAAGTCATGTCATTGAGCATGTCCGGTATCAGCTACCGAAACTTTTTTGCTTCATCATAACTTTCCCCGCAAGTTAGGTATTTATTATTCTCATCTCGGCCACCAATAACGTAAAATTTACCCTGCAAGAAACATCATGAGCTATGTTTTTTTTTTTTATTCATTTCATGAATCATTGTCCATATTTTTGTATCGGCATTGTACTTCTCTATTATGCTCACAACCTCAAGTTGACCCTTTTAATTTAGCTTGAATCCACCAGTGAACAAAGCATCGGTCCATGGGTCGCTGAAGCATACATAATCTGCTACATGATCATCAAAGGACATTTGAACCATTTATGCCTCTCTAACTCGTATGGCCACACCGCAATGCCTTCTTTTTCGCTCCCAACAATGATTACTTGAGTACCAACAAAAATCATTTTCTTGTCGCTCTTTTGGAAGAATATTTTAGATGGAACCTTGGGAAGTTTCCGAGAATTCTCAAAATCTTTTTCAAAGATTGTCCAATAACTTATTAAGCCTGATTGTACAAACACATACGGTTGAAGAAGCCCACGTTCTCGTCTCAACTTGAAGATCTCACAGCTTTATAATAAATGCAAAAACTGCTTGTTGAGAAACTGTAGTTTCCAGTACTCAAAACATGAAACACGAGCAAATATCTCAACCTCAAGCTCATAAAAAAATTTAGGAATAACAGAACTTTCATCATGAGGTTTTAAGCCGATCATATTTTGAGTTTTGTCTACGATTTCTCTTCCTTCCGAATCAAAACAAGGCCCAACGTTCATGTCAGGCATGTTGGGCTTACCACAACCAGTCAAAAACATCATTCTCTCATATTGGCTCATGATTGAATTAATTTTTTGAGATTTATTGTTTTTCACCAATGAAATTTCTTTCTTAGTTTTAGCCACCTCTTTAGACATATTTTCTATAGATTCCAAACCAAAAATAATTATAGTATTGTAGTTCATCAATCAATTTAACTTACAAGCATCTAGATAATATATAACAATTTATCACTTTTATAAGATATGTTCTTCACAGTCGTTGTTATTTATTTTCGGAAAGCTTATTGCTTTAAAAATTTCATTAAAAAATGAAATTTGGGAATAAGTGTTGTTTTAAATAACCTATTGATGAATGTGTTTGCTCTACAAAACTTCACAACACCATATCACAACATATACAAATTTATAATATATTTTATGTAAGAAAATATAATAATTCCCTAATAGCAAAGTATTAATGGTGAAAAACAATAAATCTCAAAATATTGATTTAGGCTCAAGCCAATATGAGAGAATGATGTTTTTGGCTGGTTGTGGTATGCCTAACATGCCTGACATAACCATTGGGCCTTGTTTTGATTCGGAAGGAAGAAAAATCGTAGACAAAACTCAAAATATGATCAGCTTAAAACCTCATCATGAAAGTTATGTTGTTCCTAAACTTTTTTATGAGCTTGAGGTTGAGATATTTGCTCGTGTTTCATGTTTTGAGTACTAGAAACTACAGTTTCTCAACAAGCAGTTTTTTCATTCATTAAAAAGCTGTGAGATCTTCGTGGTGAGACGAGACCGTGAGATTCTTCAACCGTATGTATTTGTATAATCGGGCTTCATAAGTTATTCGACGATGTTTGATAAAGATTTTTATAATTCTCGGAAACTTCCCAAGGTTCCATCTAATATAATCTTCCAAAAGAGTGACAAAAAATGATTTGTGTTGGTACTCAAGTAATCATTGTTGGGAGGGAAAAAGAAGGCATTGTGATGTGGCGATATGAGTTAGGGAGGCATATGTATGCTTCAGCGAGCCATGGGACCGATGCTTTCTTCGCTGGTGGATTCAAGCTAAATGAAAAGGGTAAACTTGAGGTTGTGAGCATAGTAAAGAAGTACAATGCCGATACAAAAATATGGACAATGATTCATGAAATGAATAAAAAAAAGGAAACACAACTCATGATGTTTCTTGCATGGTAAATTTTACGTCATTGGTGGCCGAGATGAGAATGATAAATACCTAACTTGCGGGGAAAGTTACAATGAAGCAAAAAATATCTTGGGAGCTGATACCGGACATGCTTAGTGACATGACTTTTCAAGACTATCCGATCAGTCCCCCTCATTGTAGTAGTCGATGATAACCTCTACTCTTTGGAAACATATTTGAAGGAGCTCTGTGTTTATTATGTAAAAATAGTGAAACAACAATCCTTAGCTATCTCTAAAGCCTTTTCTCCCAAAGACTTAAATTTAACCCATTTAATTGTTTCCTCTTCCATCTTATAAACAGTAAAACCAATCTTCGTCTCAACAATTTGAGAAGTTGCTTCTTCGAGAATTTTCTTAGAGAAACGATAACCAACATATAGATCTACACCAAACTCAACAAGTCTTTTTTCTTAACAATCGTCAACGTCGTAATGATGATAGTCAATTGTTAATGTTAGAGGCCCATATTGAATTATGTCAAGTTCAGTTATACTAATCTACCAAATTGCACCTTTTAAATCTAATGCATATATTTGACCTTTATGGACTATAATATAGAAGAAACGCTTAACTTCTTCGTTTGAAATCCGTTTCCGAGTACGATTATTACTAGTAGTATTTTATTATTTTATACCACCAGACTTTTTTGTAACAATCAAGCGCAAACACTAAATTTCCCATGACCAGAATTTTAGTAAATTCAGTAAAGATTAATCTCTCAATGTTTACCAAATCAAGTTCAATGTAATAAGATTGATGAATCTATGTGATTGTAAAGTCCAAAAGATCTAGGGTTTTGTCATAAGAGTCAATGAACATGCAAGAAAAAGGACAAAGAAGTTTTTATGTAACTTGGAAACATCTTCAGTTTCTATAAGCCATCCTTCGTTCGGATATAACGATAAAGTCACACGTATGAAAGTTGTGGGAATGAGAAAACATGTTCTTCCATAGTAATGAAAGAAGAGTTATACATTTACGATTGCGAAAACGTATATTGCGAGGTATCTTAGAACGCCAATATTTGCAAACAATACGAACTCGAAGAAGTTCGAGCTTTAAGAAGAGATGGTCGCCTATTGAATCGACAAGGTCTTTGGGTAAGTCAAACCAACCCCTGACTTTGCTCATCTTTCTCTCTAACTTTTTTGTTAGTTATGCCAATGATTGTGCTGAAAATATGGAGATATGTATGTGTGTTTATACTCTAAAATGGAGATAGATTTAAAAGTTACTTTTGTGTATGAAATATATTTCTCTTAATTTAGGTCAATGCATTAAAGATATGTAGTTAGCATAATATATGTATGTAGTTTCTGTTTAACTTGTTTTCAGTAAGTTTATTCAAGGTCTACTTTAAAAAAAATGTACTTATATGGTAAACATAAACTACCACAAATTATGTTGAATGAAGAAAATTAAATGATACATAATATCAAGGAAGAACAAAAAGGGAAGCATTTTAAGTTTTTCTCGAATTTCTTCTTTTGAATCATAACATGGTTCTTTATTCAATTCGGGAATGCGTGTCTTGGAGCAAACAGTCACAAGTTTTCTTGCCTTATAACTGTTCAAACTTGCTTCGATTCTAAGAGTCTAGTCTTCCTCACACCATAGATGTTTCTTGGTTAATGTTGACAACTTCTTTTGACATTTTTCTGTAAAAATTTCAAACCAAAAATGTTTATCTAAATTATCTACTAATCAATTTATTATTAAGAACATAGTATGGCCTTTCAAAAATATGAACTATAGTTGTGATCTTCGAAGTTCGGTCTTCTCGTAAGGAACTTACTATTTTATGACAATTGAAAGAAAAAAATCATATATAGATTACACTACAAAGATAAAACTTGAAAAAAGTGAAAGAATAATGGTATGTGCATTATAATTATATAAAGATAGTTTGTGAATCAATATTTATTAAAATACATTGATATTACCCTAAAGTTTAAATTTTAAAATCCAAATTCTAAATCATATCTATAACATTTTAATAAACGATTTTTAGCGCAATATGATTATAAAATAATCAAAATCAAATGACTATAATTAGTAATTTACAATATTGATCTATGAAGGGTTTAGAGAATATACCATTTTAAAAATAATTTATTGACCCTTTACGTTAAATTTTGTGTTATCAAAAATAGAGGGATGATTGTGTACTTAAAATATATAATCTTATAATTAATCCTCAATTTCTATAAGCAATATGTAACAACCATACCTTGATGAAACATAAGACACCCCATAAAAACATAAAAGTTTGTATTACAAAATA
>OVBE01016398.1:0-10966 GCA_900406425.1 Iberis pinnata | reverse complement strand
TCCTTAGTTTTCTTTTATGCATGTCATCTTTCATGTCCTGTTTATTTTATGCATGTTAGTTTGTTTAGGAATTTTTAGAAAAACCCATTCTTCTTGTTCGACTTGAATTAGTAGAATCCATTTGCATCTAGAGTGGTTAATGTCTGCACCCATTTGGATTGACACCTATTACTACTACAACGACATGATAGTATAATAGGAATTGACACGTAAAAATCCTACTATCAAGGATCGATCAATCTGACGTTCTTCTGTCTCCGGGATCGATCGATCCAAGATAGGATCGATCGATCTAAATTTACTTAAGTTTCCAGGAGCATTGGATCGATCAATCCTGGCCGATATCGATCGATCTCTTCATATGGGCTTCTATGGTTGATCATTCTTCAGTTTAGATCGATCCTTCCATCTTCGTTTTGTTTTTTTGCACTTGAAATCTAATGAAAACCATCCATTTGCTCCAGAACGTCCCAATTACCTAAAATCATGAAAATATACCAAAAACACAAGGAAAACACTTGGATAATGCCAAATAGCATGGATAAATACCCACTATAAAGCATTAAAACCGAGTGATATCATAAGTCCAAGCGCGATGCGATCTGGGTAGTGGTGGACATACTGACTAAGTCTGCCCATTTCATAGCCATAAAGACGACTGTTTCGAGGTGATTGCTGGGAAATATATTGATGAGATAGTAAGGCTTCACGATATTCTAGCAAGCATTGTTTTGGATAGAGACTCAAGATTCATATATCACTTCTGAAAGGCTTTCCAAGAGTCAACATGAGTACAGCCTATCACTCGCAAACAGATGGACAGTCTGAAATAATTATCCAAACATTGGAGGATATTTTGCGGGCTTGTGTGTTAGATTTGGGTGGTTTGTTGGAGAAGTATCTGTCTTTGGCAGAATTCGGCTACAACAACAGCTTCCAAGCGAGTTATGGAATGTCTCCATATGAGGCATTGTATGGATGGCATTGCAGAATGCCGTTATGTTGGACCCAAGTGGGGGAGAAAAGTGTGATGGGTCTAGAAATAGTGGAAGAAACAATATAAAGGATAAATTTCCTAAGGATTAAGATGAAAGAAGTGCAAGATAGGCAAAAGAGTTATGCCGATAAGCGCAGGAACGACATAGAATTTTTAGTGGGCGAGTTGGTCTACTTGAAAATGATCACATTCAAGGGAAGGGCAAGAACTGCTGCGAATGGGAAGTTAGCCCAAGATACTTAGGGCCTTTCCAGATAATGGAATGGCTTAGAGCAGTGGCATACAAGCTTAACTTACCTGCAAAAATGGATGCATTCCACAATGTATTCCATGTATCGTAGTTAAGAAAATGTTTGAGTGAGCAGGACATGATAGTTCAAGAAACGCCAAAACACTTAAGGCAAAACTTGACTATAGAAGCTAAGCATGTTCGGATTGTAGGCATAATGGACAAGAAAACCATAAGGAAAGTTTTTCGAATGGTTAAGTGGCTTGGGATTGTGATGGATCAGAACAAGAAACATGGGAAACAGAAGCCAGAATAAACGTCGAGTTTCCAAAATGGTTTGAAGAAAATGATGCTTGAAGCCCTATCTTTTTGTTACTTAGCCATTTGGAGATGGTTGGTTGTATGGCTAAGGAACAAAAAGGTAGGGAATTTGGACATTGGGCCGTAAGGTATAAAGGAATCTCTGAGCTTAGATTCAAGGACGAATCCATTGTAATTGGGAGAGAGTTGTAACATCCTCGAACTTCCTAAATTCTGATGGTTCGAGCCAAAACTTAGCCAAAGGATTTGGCTAGGGGAATTTGGCTTAGAAAGAGGGAATTCAAATTTTAGACTTAGCCATTGAACATAGAATGTTCGAATGGCTAAGTAAAGGATCGAGGGCTAGCTCAATGGTAGTTATGCATAACTCGCACCAGTTCGTGAACTTGTGCCTGTTCGAGAAGGTACAAGTTGGCTCGGCGGTTTTTAGCGGTTGTGGGCCAAATTATATAAATAGAGCGACTTTGGCTCGACTTCGCACATACGTACACACACACACTAAAATATCTGAAAAATGACTAAGGCATTGAACTGTTAAAAGAGCAAGAGTTGGGCATGATCGAAGATTAGGACGGGCAGATCGTGAGTCTAGTCAGTCCGAGTGGGAAGATGGAGGATTCAATGCAGAATTCACCGCATAAGACTAAGGTGAGTGCAAAACGGACCATGGCTTTGGCCAAGGCTCCATCCCTTAGCTATTCCGGTAATTCTATCTCTTTAAACGGCTAAGTCCGTGAGTGCAGAATTGTGCGGATTGTCATGCGCGTTTCATTAACTCGACATGGTCGCATTATAATAGAATTGGATAGAACAACTAAAAGATGCGGGTTTTGGGATAGTTTGTTGGGCCGAACTCAAGGTGAGGCGAATGGGACGAGTTTTCTGGGGAAGGGGTGATTCTGCCAGAACTTACCCAGTCCGGCCAAGACACTTGGTTTGGATCAGTGGACTGTCTGGACATCCGGAAATTATAAGCAACCAAATTGGATTGAACTAAACTTAAACTTAAACGATTAAGGAAATCTAATTTGCCTCACTAAGTAACAATTGATTACTTACGCATTTTTTGTTTCAGGGACTAAAGGGGATGCAGATTTGGCGCGAGACTGAAGGGTTGGATGGAAGAGTGGTGTACACAGTGGGATTGTTATAGGATTGATATGTTTGACTTGTTATAGACTTTATAGCGAATTGAACAAGTTGTATTGAATCATATTTCTATTAATAAAGATCACTCTTCATTTCTACTGCATTCATATAGTCTCAATGTACTTACGGCTTAACAAATCAAATGAACCTCACATGTAAATGACTTAAAAACAACTAATACCTAAAATAGACTGATTGGCCCGTGTCACTTAGTGATTTGGGCGTGAAACAACCTTTACAGACTTAGTGTCTAGGATGGGGTTTTTTCACTTACCCTAGAACAAAAAGTAGAGTTGGATTATCTTGAAAAAGAATATCCAACACTGCCAAGGAGAGTTATAGTTGAGATGCTTCGACTACACATCCTCTTACACCGAGCAGCACTTGAGGGAAGAAATTTCACACGTGAAAAGATAAAAGTAGTTGATAGACTTGAAGAGGTAATATATTAGGTTTCACCAAGCCAACTAGAAGGTATATTTGAGTTTAACTCTGAATTTCATGATTATGAATTATATCACATGCCTAGCATTAAAAATATAACTTCTAGTTTGCATACACCCATAATTGTTATGAATGTTATGATTTGATATATGAGTCTCAAAGACTAGATACTATGAGGTTTGAGACATTTACTAGGAATTATGATGGAATATGTTACGAAATTCATGATCTCAAGTTAAGATTATCAATGCATGATGAGTTTAGTCCACTTTTTAAAAAGTCTTGCCTAGGATATGTGCCTAATGTAGATAAGATCTTGATTGATTTAAAATGATAGACTTTAGAAGTGAGAATCATGTGTTTTAGATGATTGATGGAGATGAAGTTGACAACTTTCTGTTGAACTCATTTAAACCTCAAATTGATTTTATTTTTCCATCTAATGCATTTGTTTCTCATGAGCCTCTAGTAATCAATGACAGTTCATGATATATGCTACATATGTAGTCAGCTTCTTTAATGAGATTGATGTCTTTTTGCCATGTGTAACATTGTAGTTCATTGTCCATATGTTCTATTGCACTTACAAGAGAAGGACTAAAGGTGCATTGGCTTAGCCATTTGATACTCATGATTAGCACATTGTGGTCCACTGTCAAGCTAACAACTTTAAACACGCGCTTGGTGGGAGGCAATCCACCCAGGTTAGTTTTTTTTCTTTTACTTTTCTTTTTCTTTTTCATGGATTTATTTTCACACCAGAACGATGCGAAGTAAGTCTGGGGGAGGATGTAAGATTACTGACACTATTTACTTTTATTTTCAATGTTTTATCATTTTGGTGGAAATTTCAAAAAATTTCGGTTTTATTGAGTCAGGTCGAAGGTATTTTCACCAAAATCTGTGATGATTACTG
The DNA here is from genome assembly GCA_900406425.1 of Iberis pinnata. Lineage (NCBI taxonomy): Eukaryota > Viridiplantae > Streptophyta > Magnoliopsida > Brassicales > Brassicaceae > Iberis > Iberis pinnata. Next base: position 6,910 of record OVBE01016398.1, on the reverse strand, counting down.
ATAATAGGATTTTTGAGGTCATGGGATATAAATTCCCCATCATTGTAGTATAGATGAGGTATCAATCCAAATGGGTGTGCAGTAGCAATCAAGATTGCAATGAATGCTTCTAAGTCAAGCTAACCAGTAAAAATGTGTAGTTTTCTAACAGGTCCTAAGTGAAATGAAACATGCTGGAACTAAAAAGCATAATCAGAACAAAGTGCATAAAAAACTAAAAATGCTAAAAGGAAAAAATAGAGGAAAAAGCAAAGAAGGTGAAAGTGCAATCAAGTGTGAAGCAGTTCCTGAGGACAAAGGGTAATCAACCAGAAATCCATCCCAATCTGCCTAACCACCTAACATACCTCAAACAACAATGAGCTATCCCTAGACGATAGGTTCATAAGTAACCAAGTCCAATCCCTTGATAAATGGAATCAATCTAAGCAATCATCCGACCTAACTCCCGTTAACGGTACACTACCTAGAAGGCATTAAGAACCAACCTACCAAAGCCAAATATCCCCTCTAGTCATCCAACCCCTTAGGCTGAGATGCATATCCTAAGCATCTAAGGCGTTGCGTAAGGATAGACTAATCTCTGAAATCACCATGATCAGACACTCCATTGAATGCTTTTCGGGCGCTGGAATGTCTAAGATCAGATTTCGATTGGCGTGAAAGAAATCAGCATTGACCACAATGAAACAGAAGGGATGTATATTCAAACAAGCTTAGGTGCCTAAGGTGAGATCAGGACATCAACCCTAGTCTACCCTTCCTCGGGAACTTCAAGAAACTACTCACTACTCATGGAAATGAAAACAGGAAAAATAGAAATTAAAACTTCAAAGCTAAACATGATGATCAAAGGTTAAACAATTGAAGAACAACAAGAACAGTACGAACTCAAACCTAGAAAAACAAGAATAGTAATGGAACAGTAACTAACCCAGAAAATGATCAAAGCTTAAAACAGACGATTAAAAACGAAAATGAAAGATCAACATGCACCAGATAAGCAACAACCTAAAACTAAGAAGGAAAGTAAAAGAAAACAATAGATTAGTATAAACTTAAAAGATTCTGGGTTTTTACACCAAGAACACCAAGAACAACAAAGGAAATGAAAACCTAAGACAAAAACCTAATATGGAAAGAAGAAAAAACAAGACTTTTCTAAAAAGAGGCGCTTTAGGGCTTTTATAGTGTTCAAAAAAGCCCTAAATCGTACTAAAGACAAAAACTAATCATTGGCTTGGATCTTGGGTCAGGTCCATTCCGGATTTGAGTTGGTCGGGTTGGAGCGTGTTTGAATCGAGCTGAGAAGAATGCGGGATCGATCCAAGCTAGGGATGCTTGAACGAGATCGATCTGTGTTTGGTGTTACTTGAGTAGGATCGATCCAGAGGTAAGTGTGGATTGAGTGGGATAAATCCAGGCCGATGGTGAGATCGATCTGGTCTGAAGTTGAGATCAATCTAGGTTGAAGCTGGGATCGATACGGAAGTGGGCCAGATTGACTTGGGATCGATCCAGCTTTGTCTCGAGATCGGTCTAATTTAGTGCTGGTCCATTCCATATTTTCTGCTCATTTTCTGAATTCTCACAAAACTTTCCTGAAAACTCCTGAAAGTCCTAGAAAATCTTCAAAATGCGTGCATATGCAAATTCTAATGCAAAAGTCCTAAAAATCACAAACTTACTGAAAAAAAATATAAATGTGATACATGCACGCCTAAAGACTTCAAAATCAATGTTAAATGAATTCTAAAACCTATGAAAAACTAGAGTCATCAACTCCCCCAAACTAAATTATTGCTTGCCCTCAAGCAAATAATTCAGAAGTTTAGGAGTGAGGTTTGAAAGTGGGAACTCAGAACCAAAACATGCTGCTAACACATGTAATATTAATGTCCTAGTTACTAGTTCTAGAATGCAGTCCTAAGCTCACCCTACTTAAAAACTTTAGCCATACTCATCATAGTTTATCACAGACCAATTCCAACATCCACAATGCATTCAAACTCGTTTTCTCCTTTAACATTCATTAATTAGGAACCATGAATCAAGTCATGTGCTTTCAATGAACTGATTTGGTCAAGGACAGGTTAAGGAGTAAAGATGACCCATTCATGCAATGGTTAATAATTCTGAACAAGGGTTCTCTCAAAAGGGAATGAGCTTTAGCATAAGGCTAAAAGTATAACACTTAGATGCATATAGAATTAGAACCTCATCTACCCAATGCTAATGAAACCTAAGTTTCCTGATTCTACCCAGTAAGGAGTCCTAAATCTACCCTTTTGAAACTCAAAGTGACCATACCCATTCACATTATCCCTTTTTATCATTTTTTGTTATACTTAGGAGAGACTTCTTTCTTAGATGTTGCTAGCTGTTTCAGGAACCTTTTTACTTAAAACACTTATGGCCTTAGACCTTTTTGTTTACACTATCCTTGGGGTTTTACCCTTTTGAATTCATTGTCATATACTTCCTCTTACTCTACACTAGCCATACTTCTTTTTGCATACCATTGTTCCCCCAAACTTTTCACTAGCATATTCTGATTCTTTTTTTCATTCCTCTCCTAAGGTACTTTCTTAACATTTCCTTTTACCAACTACCAATACCCTTTCATTCATTTCCACCCAAACCAACATTCGAAATTGAATCCCACCTAGTCCTATCTAGTCCAAAAAGTGTGGACTAGAACTACATGAGACCCTATTCCTGTCAGTTCGAACCTAACACGCTCTACCAAGCTCATTCCATAAATTTCCTGCCACTCAGTAGTAAATTCAGAGTTTGAAAGAAGGCAAGGTTCAAGGGTGGGGATTCTACTTGGGTTAACAAGAGTGGTAAAAGGTAAAAGATAACCCAAATATGTATATACTATCCATGAGTTCATATTCAACACAAAAACATGATATTTAAACATTCAAGTTTTAATAGATAGGAACAAACTTCAAATCACAGCATAATTTAGGAGAAAAATGATCATGCAAGTTCATAATCCAAGCAAGGTGCAATTTTACTTCAGACAATTTCATGATGCATTAGACAACTAATAATTAGGGCACTAACATTTTCTAAGAAAACATCATACTTACAAGGTTACCATCTTCCTAGTTTCCTATGCATATGAAACTACATGAAATGCAACATCCTATATGCAACTACAATGACACTCTGTTTTTGAAGAATGATTTTCGAAAAAGTTTCAAATTTTTATGGTTTTTCGATGCTAATAGATGCTATGTAAATGCAATGAAAAGTGGAAACAAAGGAACAAACAAGGAAATTTCATTAATAGCAGGTCCCCCCGAATCCTCCCCCAAACCTGAATTACACAGTCTCTATGTAAACCAAGTTCAGGATTGGACTCAAGGAAGTACAGGATAGTGAAAACAGAAAAACATTTTAAATTTAGACAACAATCAGAAGCATTAAGCAAACATAGCAAACAGAAATCAAGGCACAACAAGCGGATTATACAGTGAAGGGTGGGATTGGGATGGACCTCAAAAGGTGTGGAGGATTCTCAAGGAAAATACTCATCCGTCATATCATAGTATCATGGGTATGCATCATGTGCTTCTTGTTGTTGCTGCTAAAGTTCTTGATGCTACTGAACTTCCTAATGTTGTTGATGTAGTTGAGGTTGTTGAATAGTTCGTTGGCTAACTGATCCACGGTTCTCTCTTTAGGAGTGGTGTATCTTCTTCCTCTGTGTTGTTTTAGGATATGCAGAGGAGTGACGGTGAGGTTGCTCAACTCGTGTTTGCCTTGGACTATTGGTGATGGACTTACTTCTTTCTAAGTGTTCGGGAGACCCTTGCTTCTTTGAGGATGTGGCCTTGTTGAGCTTCAAGGTGAGTTTCTTAATCTGAGAGGTCTTGTCTTTGAACTTCCTCGTGAGGTAGCTGTCTTGGAACTTGTTCCATTTCTAAAGTTTGCCTATATTTTTATGAGCTGTTGCTAAGCTCTTCCCTTGTCTGGTTGTTGGGGCTTCTTCGAAATGATATCATTCAAGTTTATTTAGCTCCCGATCAGTCGGAGCTTCTGTCCCTTCAGCATTCGCTTCTTCAGCTATTTCCTCTCCTTCCTTGTGCTGGTAGGATATCAGAAGTTCAGCTTGTGGTTGGAAATCTATATTGGCCCCCTTCCTTATTGTTGTGACCTTCTCGTTGGGGAGTGATAGGAGGACAGCTCCCAAGCTTGGGTGGATGAAACTGTACTTTTGATCACTAGTGTCCCCTCAAAGAAATGAGAGTTCTTCAAATAGGTCAGGTCAATCAACCTTACTGGGTGACCTCTACCTTCCAGAGGAATGTTTCAGGCCCTTAGGATAGGTGTAACAATTCCCCCTAATTGTAAAACTCCCGCGGACTCCCTTGCCATAAGCTGTTTTCGTCCATTCTCTATACCACATCAATTAGTTTATTAAGATCCAAGATATGCTAGAGTTAGCTCTATCTCCCTACATCGGACGACCGTCATATGTGTATTACAGTGTCGGTTTTAAAGCTGTATCTATCATCCCCATTTCTCCATCAATAACATGCCCCATCATCTCTCTTGCAAATATGGTGTTTGCAATCGCCTTATGAAAATATCTCAAGATCGGGCTTCTTATTCTCGTGCATTTGAATTTTCCTGGACTATAGGTTCCAACTCCTATTGTTGTCCACAACGCATACATGTCTTCCTTAACATACTGAGGGAGCTCATCAACATTTCCATCATTGAAGAACCCATAGAGGCGGTTCAAGTCCATCACTGAAAGTTCATAGCTTTCTCCTCTCACTGAGAACGTGATGTATCCCAGCATATCATCATCATCAAAGTATAACTGGACTGTGGCGAGGAAGTGGCAGGTCTCTTCCTTGTACCCATCATAGTGAGAGGTCATAAGCTTCTCGAGGCTTGTAACCTGGAAGAGGTGTGACATATCCTTCGCTATTCCCAAAGCTCCCATCGTTGGCTTATGAGGGAACTGAGTTCCTTTGAAGTTCCGGGAAAGAAGGGCTTCTAGGTACAGCGGATCAGAACTTTCTTCAACCTCCATCCGGGAAGTTCCCTCTTGTACTACAGAAACTGCAAATTCAGCATAATACTCCTGAATCTCAGCACTCATCTTGTCACTTACTTGATACGTAGAGTCCTCGCTGCTATTCTCATCCTCCATTGCAATTTTTTTTCCCCACTTGATGTTCGAACGTCTTTGGGAGATTTTGAGCTCTACTCTTTCTCTCTCTCTTTCCTTTTATGCTTGTGCAATGAGAAGATCATGATGCTCTTGAATTTCTGCTTGTTCCCGTGTTTGTTGTAACCGCTCAGCAATCTCCTGTCCCCGGAGTTGCCTTCTTGAGATAATCGGGGCGTTTGGTGAAAATTCAGGAGAAACCTCGGGTTCTTCATCTCTTGCTCTAGAGATTGCTCGCTCTCTTTGTTGCCTTCTTATGATTCTCTCTCGTGATGGTTGAGACATCCTTAATCCTGAAAAGACAATATTGAAACGAAGGTGTGTGAGTATCGTTCAAAGCGCTTAAAGAGTTCAAGAAGTGCTAAATATGCATTTTCAATAACGGGTTGGGCATGCAAGTTACTTAAACAATCATCTCACATATAGTTATAGTTCTAACATTCCATGCTATATTTTAGACTTAATATTTTTTTAAGGAAATAATACTTACATAAAATGTTATTAATTTGCGTGATAGTTCTAAAATGTTATAACAGTCCATGTTATAGATCTAAAATGTTATTTTAGACTTAATATTTTTTTAAGGCCCGATAGTTCTTTCTTAATACAATCATATCAGCCAGAGAGTACCGTCTGCATGCACCCAATACAAAATGAATAAACATGTACCGACCACGCGTATCGGCTGCTATGGTCGATACCGAGCTGAAAGGGTCAACACTTGAGCATTGACCAAGCAATTTTACCCAATTTTTAATGGGAAAATTCCCAAAAAATACACGAACTATTATAAATCTGGACAAAAAATACACGATATTTTTCTGTTATCTTTTTAATACACCAACTATAGGAGTTTGGTCTTTTAATACATGAACTTTCAAAATCAGTAGACTTTCGACGACGCACTTAACAGACGTTAATCAGATTAACTCTGGTTAATTAATTCTGTTACCCTTAATCGTTGGTGGTTAATTTAACTCAAAAAGACGAAAATACCCTTACTTGAGAAATCTAAATTTTTTTCCCAAATCGATTTTGGGTAAGAATCCTAAAAAAAAAATTATCTAAGTTGCGATTCATACATGAACTTCGAAAATCAAGAAGGCTGCGATTGCATGAGAAATCAAGAAGAATAATCGAGTAATAGGTTTCGGCAAGTATGAGGTATTGTAACAATTACTGAGATTGTAACAATTCCTCGGGAAGATGGCAGGCAAGTATTTAATAGATTTTACATCTGTTTTAAGGTACTTAAAGACTCATGGAAAAGAAATTGTAGACCTATTATAGGTCTATATGGTTCCTTTATGAAGTGGGAATTAAAAGGAGAGATTTTAGCTGCTGTTGGGAGAGATGCAGATAACTGTATTTTTCCTATAGCTTGGGCCATAGTTAGAGTAGAGGATAATGAATCTTGGGCTTGGTTTGTTGATAAGTTGAAGACAGATTTAGGTTTGGGCTTAGGGAATGGATACACTGTCATCTCGAATAAACAGAAGGGGTTTATTAATGCTGTTGCTAATCTACTCCCAAATGCAGAGCATAGACATTGTGCAAGAGCTAAAGTGGTGGAACCTTCAGGGCCTAAACGAAAGAGAGGAATACCTAAAAAGACACCAGTAAGTTGCATTTTAAATTCTTGGAGCATTAACAATTCTTGTATATGTTGTGATGAAATGAATGTGATGTTATTTTTGTTGATAGGATGATCCTTGG
>OVBE01016397.1:0-10966 GCA_900406425.1 Iberis pinnata | reverse complement strand
TTTTTATATTATTTAAATATTAACAAATTTTAAATTATTTATTATAAATTTTATCATGTTATATATTATATTTATAGTCTTACAACATATATTTTCTCATAAATTAATTTAAAAATAAATTTTATAAATTAAATTAATATTAACGACGAATTTTCTAAATAAAAAGAGAAAAAAAATCTTGGTAAAAATTTCTAATCTAGATAATGTGTTTATATTTAAATTATTAATGGCATATCATGTAATTTATTACAATTTTAAGGTTTCTTTTTTAAGAAAAAAATTCTTTTAATATATAAGAGATGTAGAAAGTATTCCTTATATACAAGAGATAGTTAGTTAAGTTCTAATTAACACTCAACACTAAGCTAACTAATAATTTATTCTTATGTTCCTGATGTTTTAGATTTTTCACACATATTAATAAAACTAACTTTTACTTTTTTAAAATATTTATTCACTAGTTTAATAGCACTAATTATCATCTATTTCCATTCACTATTCGTTAAAAAAAAAAAAGTAAAGTCAATAGTTGTGAAGTGCGATTCCTAATATGTTAAATATATATTAATTTTAATCTAAAACATTAAGTATTATGGAACCAAAAAAAATTAAAACATCATTCTTTAAGAACAGAGAGAGTATATATAAATAATTTATGTAATTTGCCGGTTTTGGATTTGTATTTTTTGAGTTCTCTTGCTAATTTCTGTTGTAGTAGTTTATCTTTTGTTATTGGTTATGGAATATTCTTTTAGATTTTTAGATGAAAAAAAAAAATTGCAATCTAACTTCTGTGGCCAAGGAATCTGCCCTATAATCAAGATAAAAAAAAATAGATAGTATATATGCAAAATCAATCTGTGCACAAAAGAATAAGGGTCCATAGATTATATGACAATTAGCAGACGCCAAATCCCCAGCGAAGATATTGCTTTGCAATAAAGCTAAGCTTTCGATTCGTTTTCCTTCTCTTCCAGTCTTCCTACTATAATTTTCCACAATCGCGAATCACAAACTGTCTGAGAGTTTTGTATACTGGGGTTTTCTCCATTTGTCAAATTTTGTGATCATTACGTCAAGGAAGGATGGCCGATTTGTGGTCAGGTGCCATTGTAGGAGCTGTGGTTTCTAAGATTCTGAAATTTGTGATTGAAGAGGCAAAGAAAGTCAAAGATTTCAAACCCTTGTCCGAGGAGCTCGTATCGACGATGGAGAGAATTTTTCCTTTAGTCGAAGTGATCGAGTCGTTGCAGAATAAGCTTCATTTTGGTGAAGGGGAACTAAAGCAACTGAGGGTTACGCTCGAAAGTGCTCATTTAGCGATTCAGGAGTTTCCAAGCGTAAGCTTGATCAAGAAACCTAAATATACTACAAAAATTAAAGAAATCAACAATGATATGCTTAACTTTTGTCAGATTGAGCTACAGTTTCTTCAGCTTAAGAACATGCTGATATTGCTCGATAAGTTTGATGGATTAAGTAATCCTCCGCTCGTTTTCAGGGATCTTTGCTCGGTTCCAAAGCTTGATAAGGCTCTTGTTGGATTGGATTGGCCATTGACGGAGCTAAAGAAGAAACTCCTTGATAATGTTGTTACTAATCTAGTGGTGTCTGCTCCTCCTGGGTGCGGGAAGACCACGCTGGTTACCCAGATTTGCCACGACCCAGAAGTCAAAGGTATAAGAGTTCAAATTGTCTATCTTTACACTTGAATTGTACCTTTTGTTTCTAATATAGTTTCCACTGGCAGGGAAGTTCAAGCATATCTTCTTTAATGTTGTGTCAAGTAGTCCTAACTTTAGGGTAATTGTACAAAATTTACTCCAACACAATGGTTACCAAGCACTTACATTTGAGAACGATTCTCAAGCAGTTGTTGCCTTAAGAAAACTGCTGGAGGAACTTAAGGGTCCTGTATTGTTGGTGTTGGATGATGTGTGGCGTGGAGCTGAGTCCTTCCTTCAGAAATTTCAATGTAACTTACCGGATTATAAAGTTTTGGTGACTTCTCGTGTTGACTTTCCGAGCTTTGGTTCCACTTATCCTTTGAAACCTTTGGAAGAAAAAGATGCCAGAGCCCTTCTCATTCAGTGCGCAGCACCACCTCGTGACATATCTTCAGATGATGATTACAAAGGTCTTATCCAAAAGGTACCAGTTTTATCTGTATGATAACTACAATATTCTAAGTCTGATTCTTACCTTCATGTTTTAAGATACACTTTTTTGCTTGTGGAAACAATAGATTGTTCATATTCTTCTTTTTCCAAATGGTGGGCATTGCAGATATTGAAACGTTGCAATGGATTCCCTATCGTAATTAAAGTAGTTGGCAGTTCACTTAAAGGCAAATCTCTAAATTCATGGAAAGGGCAGNGGAATTATACGGCAAAGGTAGTACGGTGTGCATGAAGTACATTGAAGACCTTGCCTCTCAGAATTTGCTTAAACTTGTTCCTCTTGGGTATGTTGTCTCTGTTTCGTTGCCGTGTCTTTGCACATTCTTGTCGTCTAATGAACCTATATATTTGCTTTTTCAATCAGAAATGAGCACGAAGACGGTTTCTACAATGATTTTTTAGTCACTTAACATGATATCCTTAGGGAGTTGGCTATCTATCAAAGCGAGTTAAACGAAAACTCGGAAAGAAAAAGACTAAATTTGGAGGTAAGAGAGGATACATTTCCAGAGTGGTGTTCGAATCCAAGAGACCCTATTATTATCAATGCCTCTTTGTTGTCTATCTCTACAGGTAAATCTTTGGGTTCTCTATTCTTGACATGTTGAGTCTTTAACTATCCTATAACTATAATTGGTTTCTCTGTTTTGTTACAGATGATCGTTTCTCATCGAAATGGAATCAAATGGATTGCCCCAATGTTGAGGCTTTAGTTCTTAATATCTCTTCGTCACACTATGCCTTACCAAGTTTCATTGCTGGAATGACAAAGCTAAAGGTTTTGACAATAACAAATCACAGTTTTCATCCAGCAAGATTAACCAATTTCTCGTGTCTTAGCTCACTACCAAACCTGAAACGGATCAGATTGGAGAACGTTTCAGTCACTGTTCTAGACATTCCTCATTTACATCTTAAGAATCTCAAGAAGCTATCTTTGGTCATGTGTAGTTTTGGTGATGTTTTCTACGACGCAGAAGGAATAGATGTAGTTAAAGCTTTATCGAGTTTACAAGAGATTGACATAGATTATTGTTATGATCTTGATGAGTTACCATACTGGATCTCTGAAGCTGATCAGTTGAAGACACTCAGCATCACAAACTGTAGGAAGCTTTCTAAACTTCCAGAAAGTATAAGCAACCTAAGTAAACTAGAAGTGTTGAGGCTAAGTTCTTGTATTAACCTCTCTCAGCTGCCTGAAAGCACTGAGATGCTTATTAACTTACAATTTCTAGATATTTCTCATTGCTCACAATTGAGAAAGTTACCTTTAGAGATTGGAAATCTGCAGAAGCTGAAGAAGATATCGATGAGGAAGTGCGGGAAATGCGAATTGCCGAATTCAGTGAGGAACCTAGACAATCTGGTGGTGAAATGTGATGAAGAGACTGAAGTATTATTGTGGGAAAGGTTGAAACCAACAATGATAAATTTAAGAGTTAAAGAGGTTGAAACAGAGCACAACTTGAACTTGTATCAAAGCGAGTGAAATGGGTTATTAGACCGACCTGTTGTGATAATGCGACAAAAAAATAGCGATTGAAAGAACATTTTTCATAGCTTGTGTGGATTCTGTAGTGTAGTCATTACTTATGCGGTGATCCCATTCATATATGTAAATGGAAACAACAGTGTATCATTTGTATTTGAGTGATTTCAAATTATGACAAATTATGACGCTTGTAAAATTGTAATTACCCATTTGATTTATGTGCCCACAAAATATTTCAAAGGCTAATTAAGTTAAAGCTTTGATTCGCTTAAAATACAATCTCTACCGTATGGAAAGGCCAAGTGAGTTCTTGTATTAATCAATCAGAGCTGTCTGAAACGACTAATAGACTCAATAACTTAGTGTTTCTTGATATTTATCACTGCCTAGGATTGAGAAAGTTTGCCTCTAGAGATTGGTAAACTGCAAAAACTGAAGAAGATCTTGCTGAAAAAAAGTTGGAGATGTAAGTCTTTGGATTCAGTAAATAATCGAGGGAGTTTGCAGGAAGTGGAATGTGAAGAGACCATAATCTTTAAATGATATACCTTAAGCTTTTAAAACTACACTTTAAATCAATCAGTGTTTTAAAACGCGCTAGGCGGTGAATCAGTGTCTAAATGGAACTTAAGCGGATATACAGTTTTTATAAGTATATATATATATATATATATAATATATAATCTGTTATATTTTAATAAATAATCATATATTAATAATCATCCTTATTAATGGAAGAGGTGCCAATTTAATTCGAGACAAAAAAAAAAAAGTTTGGGGTTAAATTTAAAATATGATTAAATTAAAAATAAAGTTAAAATCGGGTTTGGATAATTTATTTGGTAACCGGTTGGTTTTAATTAAATCTCACTTGCGATTTCTTATGGCATTTTATTAATTTGAAATCGCAAATTAAGCTTATTAATCGCCTGAGGTTTAGTGATGAGATCAATTAATTTGGGAGGTATTGTAAAGACGTATACATGTTCATGGAGTTTTTTAAAGAGCTACAAAGTTGATGGGGAAATAGTTTGGATGCATATAGTTGAAGGGGTCCAGTGAAGTCAACCCATAATAATGCATTTTTAAAAAAAAATTATATAGATGGATTTGATAAGTTGTATCCTTTAAGATGTGTTTTTACATATAAATCTAAAAATTTATAAGGAGCTCTTGAATAGTTGTATCTTTTAAGATGTGCATTTTCGTTCATATTTTTGTCTTTATTAATAATAACAATATTCTAAAATAGAGTATTAAGAGAAGGTTTCATTGAAAAGACATGTTTTATTTTTATTTTTTGATTATGTAATTTTAAAACTAAAGATGCGCACTTCAATAGTTGTGTCCTTGAAGATGTGTTTTTTCATTCAAATTAACCTATATATTTTGTATATATATAAAATTAAAAATTTATAAGGAGCACTTGAATAGTTGTATCATTTAATATGTGTTTTCGTTCATATTTTTATGTTTATTAATAGTAGCAATCCTCTAAAATAGATAAGACTTCATTGAAAATACATGTCTTTTATATTTAATTTTAAATGATTTATACAATTTAAAAAATTAAAAAGGTGTCTTTGAATAGTTGTATCATTTAAAATGTGTATTTTCGTTTATATGTTTATATATATATATATATATATATTATTGTTCTCGACTATTCAATTGTTAATCAAGTAATTATGGCTAAACTTTTTTTTCTAAACCTTGTTGTTCACTCAAACTTAACGAATATAACCCATCTTAAGTTTTCTTTTCAATTTGTTCCTCGTTTATTAATAATGATGATGATTGTTTGATAATGAATCACAATTCTCTAAATTGCATATTTTCATATTTTGTTTAGATTTTTATATTTGTATTTGTAAATTCTGTTTTTGTGTATAAAACAAAAGTTAAGTCTCCTTTTCATAAAATCGTCATTTTGTAATATTGTGTTTGATATAAAACAGAAAAAAATTTTGAGTTGTCAGATCTTCTCAAAGATGGAGAACTGCTTTTACAGCTAGAACATAAGCATAGTACTCACTTTTCGCTCCATTATTATTAAATGTGATTGTTTTCTAACGAGAATATTGAGTTGTTAGGAATGTGATACGTAGTTTTCTTTAATTTTTTCACTTTGTTTTACCATCGTTGTTTAGTATTATGGACATAAAGACAAATGTATGATTCACTACTTGATGAGAAGATGAACAACTCAATTTTTTGTTTATGAGTCAGAACATTATAACGTCTAGTTTTAGTAAACCAAAATTTTTTAATTGTCTATCTTTATATTTTTAAAAATAAATTAGAATTTACGCAAAACACAAATAATATTTAAAATTTTTTAAAAATTAGGATAAATATTAATTGAAGAGAAAATATTTAAAACTCATTAACATAAACAATATAAATAGGCAAAATAATTTAAAATAAAAATAGTTTTTTATTAAAGGTGTATAAAGTAATAAAGAAGTGAAAATTAGAAAATTTTAGTAATATAAAAATGGAAATTTAAACTGAAATATATATAACAAATATCGGTAAAATAATGTGAAATAAAAATAGCTTTTGTTTGTTGATTAAAAACGTATAAGGTAATATAAAAGTATGTCTTTTCATTTTTGTTTTTATTTTTAACTTAATTAATAATAGTCATCTTCATTATGGAATTTTATAAAAGATATAAAAGAGATGCAATGAACAATTGTGTCTTTAAATATGTGTATTTTGATTTATTTTCATTTTTTATTTTAAAATTAATTATCCAATTAAAAAGCTAAAGAGGTGAAATTGAAAATTTACGTCTCTAAAGATTATGCATTCTTTAAAAAAATTAGAGAAATACAATTGAAAATGTGTGTCTCTAAAGTTGTGTCTTTTATTTTATTTTCATTTTGTTAACTTAATTATGCAATATTAAGGTGTTATTGAAAAAATATGTCTGTTTATTTTCTTTTAAAAGAAAATTAATTATGCAATCTTAAAAAATAAAAGAGGTGCATTGAAAAGTTATGTCTCTAAAAATGTGTTTTTTTTATTTATTTTTATTTTTTATTTTGTAAACATAATTATGCAATCTTAAAAAAAGAGTGCAATTGAAAAGTTGTGTATCTAGAGAAGTGTCTTTTGATTTTAGTATTATTGGAAAAATCAAAAATGTGCTACTGAAAATGTATGTTTTTCTTTAAATAAATAAATACATATATATATATATATATATTTATACAATCTTAAAAAATAAAGAGGCACAATTAAAAAGTTGTATCTCGTGATCGGTCTATTTTATTATATGTGTTTCTTAATTTATATTTATAAATATAATTGTAAATTTTATTTTATTTCTTTTTCAAATATTTTTATTAAAATAAGAAGATATATTAGATTTAACAAATTTATTAAAGACAAATGAAATGTCACATTGTTTTATTTAAATAGTAATGTTTCACGAAAAAATGCAACTTTTCGTAAAAAGATGCATCCCACTAGATATATCTTTTCCTTTTACATACATTTTTTAAATTTTCAAAATTGAATAGGTGTATGTTATTAGATGTGTACATTGATTTTACTAATTTTTTAAACTTTTAAAAAATATGGAAGATGTGCATCTCATAAGATGTGTCCTTTCTAAATTTAATTTATTTTACAATATATGTGTCTATGGATAAAAATGAACAACTTTTTATTTATTTATATTAAATTTAAGCAGTCTTTAAAAATAAAATGAAACATTACATTGTTTCACTTTTAAAGTTGTAACTCTTTATGAAAAGACGCAACATAGACTCTCATGTTTTCTCTCGAAACCCCACTTGAAACCAATCGTCTTCTTGCCTATTGGTAAAAGCACAAGATCCTATGTCTGCTTCTTTTCTAGGCTAATGTTTGCTTCAGTCATAACACCAATCCATTCTTCCTTCTCCGAACTAGTTATAGCTTCGTTGTAAGTAGAAGGATCATTTGTGCCAACTAATAGAGTGTAGTTAATCATGTCTTCAAACTCGCATCTTTCAGGAGGCTTGATCACGCATTTTGGTATTTCTGAAACCGTATTCACCTCTGTATTTGTGACTTCTTCTTTCTGCTCATCACTTCTTGCTGCTATTTCTTCTTGTGGCATCTCTGAAACGTTTTTGTCAGTCTCAATGGTCACTTTCTGTTGTTATAATCTTGGTTATTGCACCATCAGTTGCTCACCAAAAATCACATCTCGACTGATCACCCTTTTTCTTGCCTCAGGATCCCATAACTTGAAGTCTTTTACACTTTTCTCAAATCCAATAAATATACAATTCTTGGATTTCGAATCCAGCTCAGATCTTTCATCACTAGGAATAAGCATATAAGCTTCTAAATATCTTCAAATTTGAAAGATCAACATCTTTCACAGTCCAAACCTCTTCTGCGACCTTTCCTTCGAGAGATTTCTTTGGCGATCGATTGATGAGATATATTGAGTATTTATTGCTTCTGCGCATAACTGTTTTGGTAACCATGCATTCAATATCAAACATCTTGCCTTCTCAGCAATAGATCGATTCATTCTTTCACTGGCTCCGTTTTGTTAAGAAGTTTTTCTCACTGTAAAGTGCCTTTGAATGCCTCGTTCCTCACAAAACTTATGGAATTTTCCACCAGTATATTATGTGCTCTTATATTATCTCAAATACTTCACTTTTCTTTATGTGTTGCTTTCAACTTCAGCAATCCAAATCTTGAAAGTCGCGAACATCTCATATTTTTTCTTTAAGAAGTACACCCAAACCTTCTTGGAGAACTCGTCAATGAACAACACGAAGTACCTTGAGCCTCCTAATGAGTGCTCTCTTGTTGATCCCCACACATCAAAATAAAAGTAGTCTAGAAGACCCTCTGTTATATGTTTTCCCGTTTCGAAAGACGCTTTAGACTGTTTTCCCACCATACAGAACTTGCAGAAATCCAGCTTACAACTCTTTAACCTATCCAGAAGACCCCTCCAATATGACCCAAACGCATGTGCCACAAAGCTACACAATATGCATCAGATTTTGCAGTTTCAGCTTCACCTGAAACTACACTTCCGACCATTTGATATACACTACACATGCCATCCGTCCCTTCATCAAGATCAAGTCTCATTTGCATACAGATAGAACACCATCTTGTATCCGTTTCTCTGAAGTGTACCCAAGGAGATCATTTTCTTCTTCACACTATAAGAAAAACTTGCATTGATAGCATATGATTATCGCTATTATACGTCTTTGGTAGCGTTTTCATAAACGCTATGTATGTAGACGTTATCATAGTCTTTTTTATAGCGTTAAATTTTAATATTATCATACATCGAAGTTATAAGATAGCGTTTTACTTTTGGTGCTATCATATGTGATATTATACAATAGCATCAATGTATTCGGCGCTATAATATGACTCTTTATGTGATAGCATTTCTTTTGAATTGCTATAATATGTCTTCGTTTACGATAGCATTAATTTTATTTGCTATTGTATATATTGTATATATGTATTATATTTATAATCTTTTAGTTATTACACATTTTTATCGTTGATATTATTTAATAATGCTTGATTTTATATATATGAAAAAATACAATAAAGCTGATTTCTATAAATTTAATTTTCAAAAACACAATATTCATACAACTTATAAACTATTAATATTCAACATTCTTCAAAATAAGTCGTGCGTATTGTTGATCTTCACCACATAATCACAAGACTTTTAACACTACAATTGATCCAAAACTATGCTCCTTTGACTGACTTGTGAACACGTTCCGAGACTCTCTCTTTGACACATCAGGTTTGAAGCTCTATCAATTCCCTCATTTCCTACAGACATAAACAGGGTTTTTGATTGTGGATATTGAAGATGCTTAAAAATTTAGTTATAAAGGAAAATTAAATAACCTCAGCATTAGCCTGGGCACGAGGGAAACCCATCTCTTGGAATTACAATGAAGGCTCTACTAGCAACCACATGATATACTTCTTCCATTATAACACGTAGAGAACTGTTGAACTTGCAGATAAGTTGATTAAGTAGTGCCATGAAACCAATTGTTTCCTTTGGCTGCAAGACCATACGTACACAATAAGATTAGTTTACTAAGACCAACTCCATTGGTAGTGCTTAAGAGTTGTTAGAGGTGTGCTTAAGAGTATTTTAGCCAATTAAATAAATAATAAATGATTATCAAAGTTAAGGCCGATCCGAGTTTTAAGCTTTTGTTAAGACTAGGGATTATTCCGCGCTACGCGCGGGCTTTTCTATAAAAATTGTGTTTTAATTTTTAAAAGAATTATATTGTTGCAGTAGTTCAACATTAGATGTATATTTTTCTCTAACTTGTGTTATTTTTCTATTCGTTTGTATTGAAAGTGATTTCATATTTAAAAAATTTAAACATGACTTTAGAGTTTTATAACGTGTTCATGTGAAATGTATTCTCCAAAAAGTGTATTAATTTACTTTTTGGAGGTTTCGAGTGGAGTAGTATCCAATAGATTTACCCTCAGTCTTTTACACCTTTGAAATATTCAATATTTAAGAGTATGAGAGAAACTCTTTGATCATTCACAATAGACTCATTCGGTTGTACTTTCGTAACAAATCTTGCAAAATTAAATTCTTTCGTTTGTTTTCAGGTAGATACTCCGAGTAGATCAGGAAGGGCACACCAAAAAGCACCTATATTTATAGTTTAGCCACATTTATGGTTCCATACCAAGATTCCAGTCATAAATTTCAGTCAAAACACCACCGTGTCTGCAAGAGAAAATGAATTTAAATTCTTCTCGACTAAATGATGGAAATGGAAACAACACAGGAAAAAAGTAATAAAAAGTCATCCATTTTAATCGTCTATATATTTGGGTTAGCCTAAGCGAAATGTAAGTAATGATAGCTCCTATGTAAATCATGTATATAGCTTCTTTCTTTTTCATCTTTTTGTTGGGCAACTCTATAAATTTTGATGTTATCACATATTGGCACAAAGTAATCACCCAATAAAATAAAAACAAATATCATAGTCTGGTAAGAGAAAAGTATACAGAGGTTTTAAAAATCCTTCTCTGCAGCCTCACATCTTGTAAACTGTCTTCACCTAATAAAATCCATTTTTCACCTCCTTTCCCCCATTATCATCCATGTCTTCTTGTTCGCACGGAAGAACACTGCTCCGAGGCATGCTTTTAGATCCACCAATTTAAAGGAATGCAACATTTCTACGTAATCTCTTTAGAAACTGGTATTTCTAAGAAACTAAAGCATGGAGGGAAAAAGAGA
>OVBE01016396.1:0-10966 GCA_900406425.1 Iberis pinnata | reverse complement strand
TAAAATTCCTGAAAAATTAGCTTTTTATGATTATATTGGTAATAATCCAGCAAAAGGAGGGTTATTCCAAGCGGGTTCAATGGACAATGGGGATGGAATAGCTGGTGGATGGTTAGGACACCCCATCTTTAGAAATCAAGAAGGCGTGAACTTTTTGTCCGTCGTAAGCCTACTTTTTTTGAAACATTTCCGGTTGTTTTTGTAGATGGAGACGGAATTGTTAGAGCCGACGTCCCATTTAGAAGGGCAGAATCAAAATATAGTGTCGAACAGGTAGGTGTAACTGTTTAGTTTTATGGTGGTGAACTCAATGGAGTGAGTTATAGTGATCCCGTAATTGTGAAAAAATATGCTAGACGGGTTGAATTGGGTGAGATTTTTGAATTAGATTGTGCTACTTTGAAATCCGATGGTGTTTTTCGTAGCAGTCCAAGAGGTTGGTTTAGTTTTGGGCATGCTTCGTTTGCTCTACTTTTCTTTTTTGGACACATTTGGCATGGTGCTCGAACCCTCTTCAGAGATATTTTTGCTGGTATTGATCCAGATTTGGATGCTCAAGTGGAATTTGGGGCATTCCAAAAACTTGGAGATCCAACTACAAAAAGACAAGCAGTTTGATGCAACATTGTTTTTTTCTTCTAGTTTCGGTTTGCGATTTTATTTAATAGGTAGGGTACTGTAGAAATCTTGATTTAAAGCGCTGCCGTTTCTTTGACTCTTCTTCTTGCGTTATCCAGAGGGATACTCCTAAGTAAACATAAACAAAACAGGTATGAAAGCTATAATTGTAAACCCACGATCAAATTTATGGAAGCATTGGTTTATACATTTCTCTTAGTATCGACTTTAGAAATAATTTTTTTTGCTATTTTTTTCGGGAACCACCTAAAATTTCAACTAAAAAATGAAATAATTTTTCATTATCATCATTGACGTAATCAGCCTCCAAATATTTGGAGGCTGATTACACCAACTAGTCCCCGTGTTCGTCGAATGGATCTCTTAGTTGTTGAGAGGGTAGCCCAAAGGCATTATATAGAGCATACCCAGTAAAACTTACAAGTAACCCAGATATAAAGATGGCGACAAGGGTTGTTGTTTCCATTATTATAGAATTGAAAGACCACAATGGATCTATGCTAAGATCGTTTATTTACAACGGAATGGTATACAAAGTCAACAAATCGTAATGAATACAAAATAAGATTTATGGCTACACAAACGGTTGAGGATAGTTCTAGATCTGGTCCAAGAAGCACTGGTGCAGGGAAGTTATTGAAACCATTGAATTCCGAATATGGTAAAGTAGCTCCTGGATGGGGAACGACCCCGTTAATGGGTGTTGCAATGGCTCTATTTGCGGCATTCCTATTTATTATTTTAGAGATTTATAATTCTTCGGTTCTACTGGATGGAATTTCCATGATTTAGACAGAGAAGAATCTTGAAGTCCTAGCTTCTCGTTCGATACAAAAAAGTAAAATTGGTCTAAAAATTTTAACTTATTCTCCTTTGGTAGTTCGACCGCGAAATTTTTTTTCTACATTGTATTTTTCCGGAATATGAGTGTGTGACTTGTTAGAATTGACCCTATGGATAGTACAGAGAATGGGGTCTGTCATCTTTATCAAGATGGTTTTTACTTCGTCGGATATTCATTCGAGTATCTGGAGCACGAAATAGATCAAATAGATCACAAAGTATTCGAACTATGATTCATACTTAATACTCAAACCTCGTAGCCGGACTTCTTTCCGTTCTATTTTTTAAACTTTAATAATCAAAATATATTTATGCTTTTAAACTCTTATTTGGATCAAAGGATAAGAGATTCTTTGTACTTTATGTTTTTAGTAATTATAGCGATTTTTTTTATTGAAGTAAGTGCTGATCCAATGGTTCTCACTCAGTGAACTTTGGTTTCATTGAAGTATCGTGGTTCTCATATGAATTTGAGGTTTGACTTGATTAGCTAAGTAGGGTCTTAACAAGAGAATTCCTATCAATAATAAAGAAAACAAAAAAAATCTGCATTCCCATTCCATACAAATACCAAATCAAAAAGATAATAAAGATAGGTAATCTAGAAGATTCAAAAGGCCTGTACCCATCAACACAACGTAAAGACGTATGAGCTGACTTGATTTTTTTGCATTTAACCCCAAAGAAGAGATTTCACATTTTGACTCTTTCATATCTTTAGAAATGATATTGAATGAGAGAGAGGTTTCAAACTTTATATTTCATATTCGTTTCAATCAGTACTTGGGTCTTTTTTTGTTTGAGTTGTACGAGATGAAATTATCATTTACAGTTCTTGGAGGGGGAGTAACTTTGGTTTACCTATCTCAATAAAGTTTATGATTGGTTCGATGAACGTCTTGAGATTTNTGAGATTCAGGCGATTGCCGATGATATAACTAGTAAATATGTTCCTCCGCATGTCAACATATTTTATTGTCTAGGAGGAATTACCCTTACTTGTTTTTTAGTACAAGCAGCTACGGGATTTGCTATGACTTTTTATTACCGTCCAATTGTTACTGAGGCTTTTGATTATGTTAAATATACAATGACTGAAGCTAACTTTGGTTGGTTAATCCGATCAATTCATCGATGGTCGGCAAGNCCGTCCAACTGTTACTGAGGCTTTTGCTTCTGTTCAATATATAATGACTGAAGCTAATGGTCGGCAAGTATGATGGTCCTAATAATGATCCTGCACGTATTTCGTGTATACCTCACCGGTGGTTTTAAAAAACCGCGTGAATTAACTTGGGTTACTGGTGTTGTTCTGGGTGTATTGACCGCATTTTGGTGTAACAGGTTATTCTTTACCTTGGGATCAAATTGGTTATTGGGCAGTCAAAATTGTAACAGGTGTACCTGACGCTATTTCGGTAATAGGATCGCCTCTTGTGGAATTATTACGCGGAAGTGCTACTGTTGGACAATCCACTTTGACTCGTTTTTATAGTTTACACACTTTTCTATTACCTCTTCTTACGTCCGTATTTATGTTAATGCATTTCCTAATGATACGTAAGCAAGGTATTTCTGGTCCCTTATAAATAATATAGATTCTCGATATTTGTAATTACTCATTTATTTTATTACTTAGTGAAGGAACGATAGTATTTTATTGTTATAAATATGGATTATTAAAAAAATAAGACATGTATTTGGATATTTCCCTTCAACTGTTTTATTTTATTTTGACATAAAAAGTTGAAGGGAAGTCTATGAAGAGAAAATGGATTATGGGCGTGTGTGACTTGAACTATTGATCAGGCCGTGCAGAAATATGACTTTATATGCTACATTGGAATTTACAACCAAATGTGTCTTTGTTCCAACCACTGTGTAAGCCCCATATAGGGGATAGGCTGGTTCATTTGAAGATAATCTTTTCTATGATCATAACCGACGATGTCGTGGAAGAGTGGGCTCCGTAAAATCCATTTGATTAGGGGATGGAACATAATCCCCTAATAATGTTTTTAGCTATTTTTTACTAAAAAAAATTCATAGTATGTAAATGCATTCATTTCCTATGCATCGACTTGATTTATGATACTATCAGAGTGAATACAGGATCTAATGAAGAGTAAAGGGTCGAGTCCATTAGTAACAAGTAAATCCTTTGTATTTGAAAAATCTCGATATAATTTTTGGGATTATGGACGAATTGATAAGGTATGAGATGATCCAAAAAGCACTTAATCATGATCAACTTTTTAAGCTTACGTGGGTGTTGAGCATTTACCTGTAAGAATGGAATTTATGGCAATTAATTCTTTTTTTACATATTAATTATCGGCTGACAACATATCTATTTTTTATGTATTAATTTAGTTTGGTTAATTCGTGCTCGAGCCGGATGATGAAAAATNCGCATGGCCCAATGATCTTTTATATATTTTTCCAGTAGTCATTCTTGGTACCATTGCATGTAATGTAGGCTTAGCGGTTTTAGAACAATCAATGATTGGTGAACCTGCGGATCCTTTTGCAACTTCTTTGGAAATATTACCTGAATGGTACTTCTTTCCTGTATTTCAAATACTTCGTACAGTGCTTAACAAATTATTGGGTTTTCTTTTAATGGCTTCAGTACCAGCTGGATTATTAACCGTACCCTTTTTGGAAAATGTTAATAAGTTCCAAAATCTATTTCGTCGTCCAGTAGCGACAACCGTCTTTTTAATTGGCACCGTGGTAGCCCTGTGGTTAGGTATTGGAGCAACATTACCAATTGATAAATCTCTAACTTTAGGTCTTTTTAATGAAATTTATTCAATTCTAAAATAAAAGACGTGGGTATCTAGGGAGTAGTCATTTCAAAATGAATTCTCCCTAGATACATATCTAATTAATTAATTAGATATGGGTTCGACTGGAAAATTGAAATTACGTTGAAGGTTCAAAATCCATTTCAATTTAAAATTGATTTTTTAGTAAATTTTTTTTTAAGGTTTTTCTATTTTTTTTCAAGAATGTCTAATATCTTTTTTACATCTTCTATGTGAAAATGTTCAATTTTGATAAGGTCTTCTTGACTGTTATTCAAAAGGTCCAATAATGTATGTATATTGGACCTTTTGAGACAATTATAGATTCTGGAAGGCAATTCTAATAGGTTAATAAAAATATATTGAAATGCTAGTTTTTTTTTTTTAGGTTAACTAATCTATTATGAAAAGGAAAAAAGGGGTAAAGTAACTTGATGTTGATTGTTCTCTAAATAGAACGTTTCTTCTTCACATGTAAAAAGGGAATAAATAAATTAATCAAATTTCGGGAGGCTTCATGAAGTGCTTCTTTAGGAGTTAAACTTCCATTTGTCCATATTTCTAGAAAAAGAATCTCTTGTTTTTCATTCCCATTCCCATAAGACTGAATACTATGATTCGCGTTTTGAACAGGCATGAATACAGCATCTATAGGATAACTTCGGTCTTCAAAGTTATTTGACATTTTTAGACTATATCCGCGATTCCTCTCGATTTTTAATCCAATACACAAATCTATTGGTTGCGTTAAGGTAGCTATATGCTGTGTATTATCAATGATTTCCACAGAGGGCGGTAAAATTATGTCTCGAGCGGTTATATATCCAGGACCTTGGACACAAATAAGCGCGTTGCGCGTTCCATATATATTACTTCTTAATACAATCTCATTCAAATTCATTAAAATTTCTTGTACTGATTCTTGAATACCTGCTATGTTAGAATAGTCATGTGGTATGTTCTCAGATTTTGCACGTGTAATACATGTTCCTTCTATTTCACCAAGTAAAGCTCTTCGTATCGCAATGCCTATTGTGTCGGCTTGACCTTTCATAAGTGGAGACAGAATAAAGCGTCCATAATAAAGACGCTTACTATCTCTTCTTGATTCAACACACTTCCACTGTAGTGTCCGAGTAGATACTTTGACTTTCTCTCAAACCATAGTAATTTTATTTGATCAAATCATTGAATCGTTTATTTCTCTTGAAACCCTTTCCGCTTTTATTTAGTTCTATACACATATTTTTTTAGGGGGTCTACAACCATTATGTGGCATAGGGGTTACATCTCGTACGAAACTTAAAAGTTCTATCACTAATTTAATAGGATCCCGAACCCGCGTTTTTATGACCTTTCGTCCCCCCCCCTCTCTAATTATTTTTTTAGAATGAATTAGAAAAAAGGGGGCTAGTCCCCGGTTGTCGATCGTATTTCTATATTTTTGAACCCCTTCTGATGGTAATAACTAGAATGAAAAAAAAAGAAATGTTAATGCATCTAGAAATAAACGATTAATCTCTATTAATAAACCTGCTAACAAACTGAACCATAGAGTACTTAGTACCGGTGCTATAGAAAGATATGTTTTTAGATCTCGCATTTGAAATCTTCCTTTTTCTTCTTTATTGTATTACATTATATATAGTAATATATATAACTGCAGATGTATATGTAGTTAATAAGTTCTTGTATATGTATACGTAACCCCTCCATTTTCAAAATTAGAATTGAAATATTGTCTACTAGAACGATCTTTTTTATTCCATTTTCAAATGAAAACGCCTATTTATGTAAAATAGAAATTGAGAGAATTTTTGTAAAAACAAAAAGTAATTTTTAATTATATATATATATATATATANAAAGTAATTTTTTAATTATATATATATGTTTGTTATCTGATATGAGACAAAAAAAAAAAAGAAGGGTGTGGAAAACAAGATAGGAATTCTCTACAATGACACTANCGGGTTCAAATCCTGTCATCCCTACCTATTACTGCTCTTCTGAGCAGTAACGAGGGATCTATTTTAGATCTATCTTTTTTTCATAAAATTGGACATACATATAATTCTGAAATTTCTGATATACTATGATATATTATATACGGAGAAAATCGATTCGGGTTAAAGAATGTCCTCTTTCTAGCCTTTTTTTTTTAGAAAAAACAAGAAAAGCGCTCTTAGTTCAGTTCGGTAGAACGTGGGTCTCCAAAACCNNAAGTTTTGTATAAATGTATCGCCATGCTATTAAGTATTTTGATTTAAGTTCTTTTCTATACCCCTTCTCCGAAGTTACGGGGCTATTTTGCCGAGTTCCTTAGAGAGAGTTCATATTGGTCATGGGTTGAGAACGGGAATTGAAAATTCTGACGGATTTAGTGACGTGTTGTTAGTGACAGATTTAAAAAAATATATATAGTTTTTGATTAATTTTTAATTTGGAATAATTTTTTATTTGAATAATTAGAAATTAAAAAATTTTAAATGTAAATAAAATTAAAAACTAAAATATTAATAAAATTAAAATGTAATATATTCATAAAATTAAAATGCAAAATATTGAAAAAATTAAAATGCAAAATATTCTCAAATTCTAAAATAGACAAAAAAAAACGTTTTCAAGAACCGCCACCGCCGTACTGTCGCGACATCTGTTGCATAAACACGTCCATCTTCTGCTGCATCTCAGCTTGCATCCTCAGTCGCTCTTCCCTAATATGTCTCATTTCGGCGTCGTGCCCATCTTAAGCCGCCCTCATCTCGGCCATCTGTTGCTTGACGGCCGCCAACTCCTCGTTCTTCCTCCTCATCTCCTCATCCCTACTAGGATCCATGTGATGTCAGGATCCTGATCCAGGAAAGCAGTAGCCAGCCATGTTCTCGAACTCGTAATAGCGGCCCTTCGACTTCTTCGTCTCCTGAAACAACAAAAAACATAGTATTAGTATAGAAAATTTAAAGTAGTATGTAATTTAATTTAAATTTACTTACCTCATAGACAACGCTATACTGCGTATCCAAGGGGATCTCATCATCGGGTGTCAACTGAGTAGACTCGCGGATCTCCTCGAAACGTTTTTTAGTACCCTCGACCAACTCCCGAGCAAGCTGATCTTGAATCTGCCCGGTCTTCTTGTTGGTGTGGAGATCCTCTATAATCACGAGCGGCGTCAGATCATGGCCAGTCTTCCGTTTCTGTTTAACAATTAAAACAATTACAAGGTTAAGTTTAAAGTTGTATGAAATTTAAAAAATAGTATTCAAAGTCATACATACCATATCTTCCCATCGGGTGAATGAACTCTTCGCACCATAGTTGGTCGTAGCGATGCCCCTCCCCTCACGTTCGCTCTGTCGGTTGCCCCAGTTTTTTACGGACAACCCTTACGTCCCTGGCTCACCCCAGTAGGTGATGTAGTGTTGTAGGAGTCCATCGGGCATTTGCGAATGTTGCTTTCCTTCCTTCAACCATGTATCCTTCCAGGAGTAGATATGGGTGCTGAAGACTCTACTTGCCTTACTCTTGAATTCCTTCTTCACTATCGGCGTCATCGCAGGGCTCTAATTGTATTCAAGTTACAAAATGCACAAATTCAAAGTTAGCAAATTCTATAATTTGAATTAAAATTTTCCAAAAAGAAGCATAGAAAATAAGATTCTTACCGCAAAGCAGTAAAACCAATATTCGCGATCATCCGAAGGCATATCCTTAAACCTCGGGTAGGGATTGCGTAGAAGGTTGTGCATCAGTCTCGTGATGCACTTCATGATCCTGTTGTCTGAGGCGGGAAACCACGTCGTATCGTCCCTATAAGAGGAATACAGAAAAGGCAACCGGTCCCATCCCAGTTGGAGAAGTAACTGCTCGATCGGACAAACTCCATCATCCGTAATGTGAAGCTGAGGACGAGAACAAATATCCGCCAAGTCTAACCTAGACTTGAAATTGTCTTTCGTCTTCCCTTGGACATTAAGCATTGTGTTCATAATGTTTTCGAAGAAGTTCTTCTCTATGTGCATCGCATCTAGGTTATGTCTAACAAAAGGGTATTCAATTAAGGAAACTCCCAAAATATGCTTTTATTGTGCCAATTATGGTTTATACATGTAAACTCAACATTTACGTGTCCATTCCCACCAATGTTTGCATCATTGGTCATTTCAATACCATAATATTTCATTTGGGTTCATAGCTGTCTGCCATCTAATTCAGGCGGTGGACCGTCAACACATCTCTTCTTTGTGAATAATTAAGTAGATCGACAATAGGGATGAGTCGAGGGTAAAACCGTCTATGACAATCAAACCAAAAAGTTTTCCATCCATTCTTGAGCTGGAAGGAATCAGTGTTGTCGTAACAGTATGGACAAGCTAGTTTCCCATGTGTTGTCCATCCAGATAGCATCCCATATGCTGGGAAATCGCTTATAGTCCACATAAGAATCGCACGCATCTTAAAATTTTGTTGTAAAGACACGTCATACGCCTGTTGTCCATAATCCTATAACATCTGCAACTCATATATCAATGGTTGCAGAAACACATCAAGCGATCGTTTTAGATGTTCCGGCCCTGGTACAAGAACAGAGAGAAATAGAAACTCTTGGTTCATACACAAAAATAGCGGCAAATTATAAGGTGTGACGATGACCGGCCATAGAGAATATTGTCTACCATGCTTCCCAAATGGCCTGAAACCATTTGTACTTAATCTAAGATAGACATTCCGTGTCTCGCTTGCAAAATCCGGATATGTAGCCTAAAAAAGACGCTAAGCTTCTGCATCAGAAGGATGTGTAATCTCTCTATTAAATCAATGCTCTGCATGCCATATCATTGCAGCATCTGTTCTCGCAAATTGATACAACCTCTTCAACCTATCTGTTAGTGGCAAATACCAAATCCTCTTGTATGGTACTGAAACGCTACCGCCTGTATATTTATACCTTGGTTTTCGATAGTATCAACATCAAGTCCGGGTATCATCACGTCTCCAATAAATCATACAGTTGTTGATGCACACGTCTATAACCTGGTAAGGCCATCCAAGTCCCAACACAAGTTTTGGTATCTTGTAATATGATCATGAAGCTTTGTTATCCTCTGGCAAGATATCCATCATCATCTTCGCTATTGCGTCAAATGCATCCTCAGGCAAGTTATAATTCGTCTTTATACCCATCACCTACTAGCAAATGATAAAGGTGAATGACCATCTCTACATCCACTATATAATGGCCGATTCGTTGCGTCTAACATATCAAAAAACTATTGTTCATAAAAAACCTGAGTCGTCTCTATGTTTTCTCTATAAACAGCATTAACCATTTGAACCGTAGCTGCCCCAACATCTAATTCCGTTCTAGGTGCCCCAACATCTAATTCCGTTCTAGATTCATCTATCATATTTTTCACTGAAATACTACCGTTACTACTAGCAACAATATTAGGTCGTTCTCCATGTAAGTATCAAACCTTATAACTTGGAAAAAAAACCATTCATATACAAGTGATTCCATACTATGTCTATCCTAACATAATGATTATTCCGACATAAAGAACATGGACATGTTAACTTACGACTGTTGCCCCGAGGTTGTCGACACGCTAATTCCATAAATTCCATCACACCATTCGCATATTCCTCATTCAAAAGATTTGTCTTTGGATTCATCCTCTCACCATCCATCCATGATCGAAAATAAGAAGGACTATACATTTTATAACTATGTTTGTGAAATTGTGTGTGAAATAATGAGAGGAGCTCTTCTGGTTATATAGAATAATTTCTTACGGATTTCTGACGACTAAATCCGTCAGAAATATCAAATATATCTGTTGGTAATGGCTAACAATGGATAGTTTACATCGGGCAAATTTATCGACGGAATTTGTGACGGATTTTTGACGGCTTTACCCGTTAGTAATATTCCGTCAGAAATTTCGTCAGTCACTACAAGAAAACAACAGGTTTCTGACGGGCATATCCGTCAGAAACGAGGCTTATTAACGGGTTTCTGACGAAAAAAAAAACCGTCAGTTCTAAATGGCCAGAAATCAGATTCCGTCAAAAAACCCGTCAGAATAATTCCGTCAGAAATTTCTGACGGGTTTTTTGACGGTCCATTATTGACAGTTTTTGTCATGGATCGTTTATGGCGGAATTATTGACGGGTTAATCCATCATAAACAATCCGTCACAAAAATCATCAATAATTTTTCGTCAATAAACCCGTCAGTAATTTCTGACGGGTTTATTGACGGAAAATTATTGACGGTTTTTGTGACGGTTTTTAATAAAATTGTTTTTTATTAAAAATTTAATTTGGATTAATTTTTTAATTAATTTGAAATTAAATTTAAAATATATATAAAATAAAAATAAAATATTAATAAAATAAAATTATAAAATATTAATAAAATTCAAAATGCATAATATTTAAAAGTTTTTAAATACATAAAAACAGTTTCAAGAACCGAAACCGTCGCCTCCACCGTCGCTGATACCGCCAGGCCGTATTGTCGCGCCATCGATCGCATGAAGTCATCCATCTTCTGTTGCATCTGAGCTTGCTCTTCCCTTAGCAAAGATAGGGTATCGGACCACAGAGGCCAGAGTGCAACGATCAATTTAAAAGTCGAAAATGGCTAAAGCAAGAATAAGATTTT
>OVBE01016395.1:0-10967 GCA_900406425.1 Iberis pinnata | reverse complement strand
CTAAAAAGTGATAAGAAATGTTATGTACAAATCATGAAATTCAAGTGTTATCAAGTACCAATGAGATCAAATCTCAGAAGCATGACGACGAACTATTCATCTCTGTCTCTTTTTCTCTATTATGGTTTTCCTTAAAGTTTTAGGTTAATTGACTCTACATAAGTCATATATATATATATACGTGTTAACAGTGGCGGTCCCAAAAATTATTTTGACATGGTTCAAAATATTTGGTTAACAAAATTTAAAAGTAAAAAAAAAGACTTAGAGGAGAACTGAATCTTGGTTTAGGAGGTTCAACTAACAAGATTTACCTACTATCATACAAATTTTTCATATTTTACATGCAAAAACATTTTTATCAATATTTTAAGTTGTTCATGTGACCCACATATTCCCTTATTAGGTCCGCCCATGGGTGTTATTGTTATTAACGATATTAACCTAATGGGTCAAGTTCGTTATAAAACATGATTCATAATCACACGTACGTCATGTAATTAACATGCAATTATCATTCATTCTTTTATTTTAAATAGTAAATTTATTAGATGTATATCTTATATAATATATAATTAATAACATTAATAAAACTCCATTAAATTTTATGATCCAATTTGCTTAGGTATGTGACCCGGTAGGATCATATAATATTAGCAGTGGACTCATAGACCGTAGATTATAAGTTGTGTCTAGCAAAACATTATAACAACTTAATATTATATGATTGTCAAACTTTGACACTACAACTTTACTAAAGTAAGTACAGAAGATTTCAAGACATTCCTAACATCCTTTTCCTTCGGTAGACATACACCATCCTACTTGACTTTGATTTAGCGGTGGATTCAGTGTTCCCGTTGTATATAAAGTGATAGCAAAGGAAGAGCTGAGCACCAAAAGACGAGGGAGCCGTAAATGACTGATCAGATAAGTTGCATTCTTCCCGCTTGAGAGAGCGATATATTAGTCCATGAGTTGAATCTTCTTTCGAGAAAGTCGAGAAGCGACATGTAGTCTTTTAGCGGTGGATTCAGTGTTCCCGTTGTATATAAAGTGATAGCAAAGGATGAGCTGAGCACCAAAGGATGAGGGAGCCGTAAATGACTGATCAGATAAGTTGCATTCTTCCCGCTTGAGAGAGCGATATATTAGTCCATGAGTTGAATCTTCTTTCGAGAAAGTCGAGAAGCGACATGTAGTCTTTTAGCGGTGGATTCAGTGTTCCCGTTGTATATAAAGTGATAGCAAAGGATGAGCTGAGCACCAAAGGATGAGGGAGCCGTAAATGACTAATCAGATAAGTTGCATTCTTCCCGCTTGAGAGAGCGATATATTAGTCCATGAGTTGAATCTTCTTTCGAGAAAGTCGAGAAGCGGCATGTAGTCTTTTAGCGTGAGCTTTTTGTCCTGAATGGTAAGCCGAGATAGCTATGTTTTCCCTTTATTGACCGAAAGCCGTGACCAATCTGAAAAAACATCAAAAGTCTCTGCAATATTTTCAAGAGATATTTGGATTCATAGGTTCATGATGTTGAATTGTTTAAAGCACTTAAATTAATAGGGGAAAAAAAGAGTTTGATTGTTAGATCAAAAACTTGAGAACAACATGCTCTCTGATACTATATTAGACATAAAAGTATTAAGTCGAAAGAATTATATTAACACTTCTTCTCCACCTTCGTGTCTTTCTTCCGAATTCTCTCTGATTCTATATTTTCTTAACTTTTTTAAATCCTTGTGGCGATCAAAACATGTGGTAAGATTCCAAAAACATTTTATACAGACATCTCACATAAAACAAAAATATTTCGAAATGATCAAAAACGTCAGAACATTTTATTAACTCTTGACTGGCTCCACCGTAATAGTCTCTCTCTCACACACACAAACCAGCGACGGTAGACTTTATAGTAGGAGTATTCTCGGTGGCAATAATGGCGTTCTGTAGGGTGAGTTCGGGAGATGCTAGGGGTTTCAAGTTACTCTTCTCAGTGGTCTTCATGTACGCTTTAATGGCAGCGATTACTTACTTTGTGATCCACATGAAACTCATACCTCCGCTTCCAGCTAACGCGCCTCTTGATCGGTTCTCGGAAGGAAGAGCCATGGAACACATCCGAGCTTCGGCGGAGGAGATAGGTGGTCGCCAGAAGGGACGAGGAGGGCTTAGAGAAGCTGCAACATACATAAAAACTCAGTTGGAGATGATGAAGCAGAGAGCTCGGCCTAATCTAAGGTTACCTTTCTTATTCAGTCAAGGAAAAGTAGTCACACGAGTCATTTTCTATTTATCACTTTAAACACATCTGTGAGCCTTTCCAGTTTTCATTATACATTAATGTCTTGTAAAGGTCTATTTAGGTATCCTATTCTATGGCCGTACATTTAGATATCCTTTCGGGTCAGGTTTTTCGGTACGAAGGTATTTTAGCTTTGGGTTTAGGTATATCCATATTCTTTTTATAAAAAAAATTGAATCAATTTGTGTGATTTGAATAGATTTAAAATTTTTAATTAGTGTTAAACCTATTTAGTAATTGATATTTCTTTTTTTCTCCGTTTGAATTTATTTATTCAATGAAAGTTAAATTATTGTACGAGACTATACAAAATATGTGCATATACTAATTCAACTTAACTATAGAATTTTTTTGATGAAAGGTTAAATTTATTTATTAAAAACTTAAGGTTTATGTACAAAAGAATGATGAACAAATGCAAAGTTGGTAGGGTAAGTATCTTTTTGTGGATAATCATGATTGCCTCGTTAAAACCTCGATCTAGAAAATTCATTTGGGACAAAACTAGATCCAGGAAAAAGAGTACTTATCATGAAACCCAAGCCAAGTACCACCGATAGATCGAATAAAAAAACTGGGAAATAAAGTCTGAGCGAATATGAGCAAGAACAATAGCAAGGATGCATTTGATTCCAACGCTAAGCAAGAGACTGAAGACGGGAGTGTGAAGCATAGTGTAAGCTGGTGATGCGGTCACAGATTGTTTGGATGATGAGTTGTTGTAGTCTTGTGTGTGTTTAATTGGCTTGGCAGTGGCAACGAGCAATTTGCTCACACCAAATGTGATAAATGGCTGCTTGGAAACTAAGTTTTAAAAGGGATGGAGTCCAGTGGAGACAACGCACGACAAGTGATGGAGATGAGTGTCATATGCCAGTTTTATGGGAGGACCGGGGAAGGAGCGGTGAGGCTAGAGCAGACCAAAGAGTGTATGTGTAAAGGCATGCAAAGAAAAGTGGTCCCTCGTTTCGTCGGGTTCACCACAAAAGACGCATGATTGCATTTGTCCCCATGCTCGCATTTGCCTTCCTATTGTTAACCTATCAAGGACAGAAATCCAAGAGATGAAAGCATAACGAGGTATAGATTGAGATAATCAAATAATTGATGACCAAGAATGAGTGGGGTGAGAAGGGCCTATCTGTTTCCAAGTGGTTGTTTTCGAGAAGACCGACTTATAGTGATTGTTTCCATGATGACATTCGCGAAGATCCACGCATGACGTAAACCATTGAGTTGGTATAGTGATGAGCTGCTGATGAATATGGCAAAAACGAGGCATGCGAGACCGAAGGATACGCCAAGTGGACTTATGCACTTCATCTGCAAAAAACGCCAAATTCCGGAAGTCCTGCCTCACCCATAACTTCAAACAAAGGACCTAAATGAGACCAATTATCAAATCAAAAGGAAGTTGTGCGGCCGTTACTCACTGTAACCTTGAAGAACGTTGCTGCGAGTGGTTGCAACTTAAGTATTTTACGCTAGATCTAAGATCCCTGGGAATTGGAGTTGACGTCCCAAAAAGTTGAGTTGCAGAGAAAATATCGACGGGTCCATGAGGTCCAGAGTGAGGAAGTATTGGTGTGTAACTGTTTAGATGTCTTCGAATTTGCGAATACCCAAACCACCTTGCGCCTTAAGATGACATACGTCATCCTCACTTACATTGGTGGATACTGATTTCAAAGGTGAACTTGTCTAGAGAAAGTTTTTGCATAGACTATTGATTGTACGAAGACAGATGTTGGAAAGACGGAAAGCAGTTTACCATAAATTAACCATACTGACAATCACCGACTGGATAAGTTGTAACCTGCCTGCATAAGAAAGAAACTTGGAGGACCAAGAAGTTAGTTTAGAACGAATACGGTCAAGGAGAGGAGCGTAGTCGAATGAGCTTAGACACTTGGTTGTTAGTAGCAGTCTAAGATAGCGAATAGGTAGCGCATCACATTGAATCCCATTACCGGCAATCATATGTTGTAGGCTGGGTTTGGAGCTGCCGTGAGGAAAGCTGATGATTTGGAGAGATTGACTCGAAGTCTCGATGTTTTACCGAAAGTTTCCAAAACCTACAAAATCCCATGTATCGATGATGGTGAGCCATCGGAAGAGACCAATATATCATCCACGAAGCAAAGGTGAGTGAGACCGAGCTCTCCACATCGAGGATGGTATCCTATCTTCCCAGTAGCTGCTGCTGCATTCAAGAGATTTCACAAGACATTATTAGCTATGACATATAGATAAGAAGATAGGGCACAACCTTGACTAAGACCGCGTGAACTAGGAAAGTATCATGCGAGTTCTCTGTTTACCGAGATTGAGAAGGTGGCTATAGAGAGGCAGAGATGGATCCAATGAGTGAAGAGAGGTGGGAAGTTTAGGGTGTGGAGAATGGTGATGATGAATCCCTATGAATCGTATCAAAAGCTTTGGCAATGTCAAGCTTCAGGGTATAACGCGAGGAGATGGTTTGGTTCAATAAACTTTGATAATAGGATCTTGAGTTGGTTGGCAATGATCTTTGAGAAAACATTGTAGACTATGTTGCAGCAAGAGATAGGCCTATAGTCCTTGTGGATCATCTCCTTTGGGAATTAGTGCTACCAAATTTGCATTAATTCCATGCAGGAGAAAGCCAAAAATGAGGAACGATAGAATAGCTATTATGAAGTCTGCACCAATTACCAGCCAAGCTCCTTTGAAAAACTCAGAGGTGTAACCATCTAGACCAGGAGCTTTGTTGCAGGGCAGAGAAAACAGGGTTTCATGAATCTCATTTGCAAGGACCGGCCTCGTCAAGTGCTCACCAGCAGCCAAGGAAGAACGATAAGTAAGAAGATTGTTAAGAAGGTGAGAGTCGAGAGAGGTGATTGTATCAGGATGTTGGAGAAATTTCTGAACATGGCGGACAACCTCATCCTTCATTTCCAAGAGGTCTATGGTAGTATGACCATATAGAAGCATAAGGAGACGGATAGAGTTACGACTGGATAGAGAAGAAGCAATCATGTGGAAGAAACCGGTGTTATGGTCACCATGAAGAAGCCACGTTATCCTAGATTTTTGCTGGTAATAGCGTTCCTCAGCACTTGCAAGTGAATGCCATCGCTGTGCCGCGTCAGCTTCAGAGGCTAGGTGAGCCGCGGTTGGATCGGATAGAGATTGATTCTGACACGAACAGAGATGATCATAGGCTGTCCTAGTGCGTTCTATGATGTCACTATAGTGTGAGCGATTGATGTGACGAATTATTTGCTTGAGACTCTTGAGATTTGTGTAAAGAAGCCGCAAAGCAACTCACGAATGATGAAGAGTGGGACCTTCATGCCAAGAAATACCAATAATCTGCAAAAAAAAAAAGATGGGTGTTCAACGATGAAATTATTGAATTTGAAAGGTTTACGGTTAGTGGAGAGATTAGAGGATAGATTTATAATGCAACAGGCATGATCAGAGACGCCATTTGCTTCAAAAACCGCATATGATCTCGAAAATGACTGCATCCATGAGTCATTGACAAGAGCGTTGTCGAGTTTCTTAGCTATGGGATTATTGGCTCGGTGATTGGACTAAGTATACCGCAGTCCGAGGTAAGCTAAGTCTGCTAGATCCAGCCGGTTTACTAGTTCTTGAAAGTGTAACATGCCCAAAAGACGCTGACCGCGAGGATGATTTGAGTACTCAGAGCAAGAAAAAAATTTGTTGAAATCTCCCATAATGATCCAAGGAATGGACGAAGGGCCATAAAGACGACAATTTTTATTAGAGTGTTCCAGAGGTGGACATGATCTGCCTGAAAGTTGGAAGCGTAAACGCAAGAAATTAGTACCGTAATTAATTGGGAAGTGATGAATAGAGGAGTAACAATAACTCCCTCTTTCCAACAAACCCATATTATTCCAAGGTGATTTTTAGATTAATTATGAATTGCATTACACCCAAGTAGAGCAGCCTGCAAGATACGTGAATAATTAGAAAAATGGACACACGTTTCTAACAAGCAACCAAATTTCTGGTTAGTAGCACGAAGCCAACGCCGAACAAGAGAGTGCTTATGAGGTTGGTTGAAGTCTCTTGTATTCCAAGAAAAATAGACATAATGATTATTGTCTCTGGAAGGAGACATTCTGTTGTTGTTTTTTTAACCGTCTACTTTAGTGGTTTTCGGTTGATAGCCAGTTGTTCTTGTTATTTTTGTTTTGTTCGGGTGCTATAACGGGATGCAGATGTTGTGTCCTTGAGTATTTGAGTTTCTGTGTCGATTATTTGTTCATCTTCCTTTTCGTCCTCATTGTTAGATGCATCAACCAACACAGAAAAATGAGAGTTAGGTGAGAAAGTGGCATGAGCTGCTGTTTTAGCTGAAGCTAATTTTCTTGGGGAGAAAGATGAGGCTCAGCCAGTTCTCAAGATTGTGGACCACTCCGAAGAGTCCTTTGTAGTTGCATCATGGTCAGTGGGTTGCGTCTGAGCAGTGGGATCCGTGGTTGTTGTTGCAGATTGCACAATCGTAACAGCCGGGATGAGGTCTGTTGAGTGCTTGGCGAGTTCAAAGCAGGTTCATTGAGAGATATATTTTTGAGAGAGGGATCTGTGTTTGGGATCTGTTCTGTACAATGGGTAGTTACAAGTGATGTTGTGATTTGGATAATAATAGGACATGCAACATCATTAACAAAATTATTAGGAATTGGACTAACATGAGCATAAAGAGGAGTAACTTGAGTGGAAATGGGCTGGTCAGTAGGTGTGACAGAGCTTTTCTTCTTGCAATGTGCAGCTTCATGGCCCCAAGTATTACAAGAGGAGCATCGAGCAGGCAGCCACGGGTATGAGACTAGGATCGGAGTTTCGATTCCATCCAGGTGTATTTCCTCAATGAGCTCTTTATCAAGGTTTATGACAACCATTACTCGAGCTATATCAAGAAGTATACACTTCTCCGTGGTGGGATGTACGCTGTGAGCAACCAATAATGTCACCTAGGGATCGAAGTCCTGCATGAGAGAGTAAGTAATCAGGAACATTTTT
This sequence comes from Iberis pinnata, assembly GCA_900406425.1. Classification (NCBI taxonomy): domain Eukaryota; kingdom Viridiplantae; phylum Streptophyta; class Magnoliopsida; order Brassicales; family Brassicaceae; genus Iberis; species Iberis pinnata. The sequence continues at coordinate 3,624 of OVBE01016395.1, read as the reverse complement.
GAAAGCAACCTAAAGTGGCATAGTTTGACAAGTTCGGCTTATCATGAGCCTTGGATGGGATTCATTCTTGAACAACCAAGAGGAGATCAGAGATATGCCAATAGGGTTTATGGCATATACTACTACGGAGGTCAGATGATTCAATATGGAACAAAACCATATCCAGGTTGATGAATTGTGCATCGGTTTTTGCTGCTTTACCATCACGGTTCCAGAGATGGTTGACGGTTGTATGAACTTTGCCTATATTGGGTGCTTCTCCTACAAAGTATCCGACCAGATATTTAGACCAAAGTGGTTTAGGGTCTTCACGGAGCTGTTGTGGTATTGTAGCCGAGGCTACACCATGAGAAACAAAGATCAATGGATCTTGCACATGCGATCGTAGAGCAGAGACAGAAGAAGATGACTTCCACAGAGATTTTGACGCAGGATAAATTGGGGAAGCAGGTGCAGTCCCTGGTGAGGAGTCGCCTCTCGCCGAAGGAGGCTCAGACATCGTCATGCGGCGATGACTTGCCGAAAAAGATAGAAAAGGAAAAAAGTCAAAAGCCCTAAATTCACCGCTATAATCGCCCTAAAACTCCCTAGAAAATGAGCAATTTTTAAAACGTCAATAATTATAGAATTTAATATATAAATAAAGATATAAGACATCAAAAACTCATTACTCCATTATTTTAATGACTATGTATTTAATACAATAGTCATAAGTTCGGATACCCATTCGGGTTGTTTTTGGTTGCGAGTAACACCCGTTCAGATTCAGGTATCTAAATTTTTAGGAAACTAGAACCATTAAAATATTTTACAGTTTCGGTTCGGTAATTTTTGTCGGTTTGGATTTCGGTATTTTACCCACCTTTAAACAACAGTTCCGGTAGTGAAAATTGTTGATTGGGTTAACTAAAATCACTAACCAACAAGTGATAACCAAAACTTCCTATATATATTTTTTTAAAAAAAAAGGAATAATTTTCGAAATATAGGAAATCTGGGTAAAGTTTAATAATAATTTCAAAGAGATAACTTACATTTACCCAACTTAGATCTGGTTGAATAAATTTTGTGGACTTAACATAGTAATTATTGAATAGTTCGCTTTGTGCTCACCACATGGCTGCGTACGGTAGACCATCACTTCGTTGAAATTCTCTTTCTTCTAAAATTCTCTCGCTTCTCTCTAAGAAAGTTTGATCTCCTTTTCTCTGTTAAGTCTTTTTTTGTCGCTGGTGACCGGCCATCGGCCGGCACTGTGCATGTGTATATATGTTTCTTTTCGGTTTTCTTCTCCTCTCCCTTACATGCTTTTGGCCTCCAACCATCGTGTTTAAGCCACGGTTCTGTCTCGATGTTCGGAGGTGTTCTTGTATGCGCTCACTTGCTCGGATCTGACTTCATCACAGCATTTTACCTTCTCCGGTGCATACATGCTCTGGATCTGGGCTTTGAAGCTCGTGTATTGGTGGATTCCTGTTGATTTTGTCGATCCGAGTTACTTCGGCATCCTGTCTTCTCTCGGTCCGTTGTATGTTTCCGACGGTTGCATGCAACACGATTCAGGAGTCACTAGTGAAATCCGAAGGCTTAAAGATGATCGCTTTGCTCATAGTTGTTTCTTTCGGGCCTCAGATCGAACTCGTCGGATGGTGCTAGTGTGGTGGTGGATGATGCATGTGTGTTTCCGGGGAGATAGCAGGTTCACGGCGGCGTACGGTGACATCCCCCCTCTAGGGTTTTGGTGGGCTTTTGGACTTGGGCTTCTAGTTTGTTATGTTTATAGGCCCATTTTTAGTTTTAGTTTGTTTTTAAATTTTATCTCTTATGTCGTCATTTTTGTTATGTTAGCTTATGGAGTTAAACATCTTATTAAGGACATGTGTCCTTTGGTTAAATCCTATATCGGTATATACCGATCAAAAAGGATGTTTGGGGTTATAATAAGCTTAGCTCTATTGCTAGTCATGTGTATCCCGGTGATGGGATTTGTCAAACTTCTTTTTGAAGTTGTTGTTCACCTCCTAGTTGAGGCCACTTACCCTATATGGGTTGTAATCTTCCCTGTCATGGGATTTCATGTACCCTTTATGGGTGTTTACTCTTTAATATAATATAACAAGTTGGCGACAAAAAAAAAAACATAGTAATTATTGTTACCTTTTCCCGAAATGGTTCATGGGAATCGTGCATGAGTCTTGCTTATAGATATATGCACTCAATGCATAGTACTATTAATTGTATAGGGTTGAGGTGGAAGAGACTCCTTTAGCATGATGTTTCTTGGATGGCTCCTTTAGCACGATGTTTCTTGGCCACAGCATATCATTGGGTTACAGAAACCATACTAATATACTTGTGCGGTATATATTGTTTTCTTTACACTTCATTAATTACAATTAATGCTGACCAGAATGTGTATGCTTGCAGTGTTTCGTCGATGCATTCTAATGACTCTGATGCATCTGTTTTAATGAATGCACACTATGACACCTTTCTCAACTCCCCTGGAGCTGGTGATTGTGGATCATGTGTTGGTGCGTTTGTTTGGTAACATCTTTTGTTCCTTCTAAATCATATATATTCGTTGCTTCTATCTTTATCTTTATTTTGCAGCATCTCTACTTGAATTAGTAAGACTGTTGGTGGATTCTAATTGGTCACCGCCTCAACCTATAATCTTTCTCTTCAATGGTGCTGAAGAGCTTTTTATGCTTGTAATACACCAATTAATCGTGCTTAGTATTCTTTCGTTTGGAAATGGAATACAAGAAATTCACCTTGTGTAGGGCTCACACGGCTTCATGACGAAGCATAAGTTGAAAGATACCATTGGAGCTTTTATAAACTTGGAAGCTACTGGGACAGGGGGTATTGGTAAGTAGAATGTCTTGTCTCTAGAAAGTTATTAGAATGACAATATCAAGTTTTGAGTTTGGCTGGCAGATCTGGTATGCCAATTAGGGCCTGGCTCATGGCGCTCCCATGTCTACTCTCAAGTTGGATCCTGGATCTACGGGGACTTTTTGTGCAAAGGCTGGATTCTCAACTGCCTAGTTGATCCACTGTACCGAGTGTACGGTGAATCTAAGTCCTCCAAGGCACTATGGATGTCATTAGAGAAAGAGTACAAGTCCGAAGATGCCGGATGTCAAAAATTTGCGGTAGCAAAGTTTCTTGACTTCCAAATGGTGGATTCAAAGCCCATAATGGAGCAGGTGGAAGCTCTCCAGCTTGTATGTCATGAGATAGTTTCCGAGGGAATGCAAATGGATGATAATTTAATGGTTAACAGTTTTATCCACAAACTTCCCTCGGGCTGGTTGGATTTCAAGAACTATCTCAAACATAAGAAGAAGGCGATGTCCCTCGAAGACCTGATAATTAGGTTGCGGATTGAGGACAGAAACTGCCGTTCAACCGGAATCGAAGTTCAGCGTGAGCATATTGTCAATGTGGCTATCCACGAAGGCAAGGGCAAGGCAAAAGCTGTGGAGAAGCAGCCTCTCAAAGCAAAACCCTCCATGCACTTCAAGAAAACGGACTCTCCGAAGAAATACTTCAAAGGAGAGTGTAACTACTGCGAAAAAATTGGCCACAGAGTTGAAGTCTGCCGGAGCAAGGCAA
>OVBE01016394.1:0-10968 GCA_900406425.1 Iberis pinnata | reverse complement strand
TTTATTAATTTTAAATTTTAATATTAAATTTATTTATATACAAATTAATAATTAAAACTTTAAAAAATCTGGTTTTTTAATTTGCGTCAGAAAAACCGTCGGAAATTTCCGACGGATAATACTTGTCAGAAAATCCGTCGGAAACTGTCAGTCAAAAAAATCGTCGAAAAATCGTCAGTATGTGCCTGTCAGAAATTTCTGACAAATTTTCTGACGGTTTTCAGATACTAACCATTTACATCTGACGTACAAAATCCGTCGAAAATGCCTGTTTCTTACGGATTTCTGACGGACAATGATTTCCGACGGAATTGTCCGTCAGAAATCCCGTGATTCCTTCTAGTGTCCAACCAGGGCCAATTTTGAAATTTTAAAAGCTACATTCTAAAATGAAAAATGACCGATTCTTAAGCTAAAATTTTTAAAATTGGTGGATTCTTAAACTGTAATTTTAAAAATAAATAATGGACCGCAAGCTCATGCTTCGTGTGTTTGGCCTCAAAACCAGCTCTGTGTCCAACTAGGGACTTTGTTGCTTCTAAAAATCAAACTCTGAAAAATTGTTATAGCGAATTCCAAAGTTAAAAACCACTAGTTCAGTTGGGCTAAATAAACCATGTTTTACTGCTCATTTTAGGGCTTGAATAGAGACAACATAAAAAGCGTGTTTTGTATAATGTGGGGAATATTTTGAACCATGTCAGTATTTGCAAAAGATAAAAGTAAACAGCGAGACATATTTTGGAAAAGATAAATGTGGAACCAAAGATTTATATTGAAAAATCAATTCGACCATATAATTATTTTTATTTATTTTAAATAAATAAATAAAAATTGATTAAAAAAGAAGAAACAACTACTTTTACATTAGTAGCAGATGGTGGCGTGGTACCTGCAGGGATCATGGCGAAGCTTGAAGCGGATTTCGAGAAGTACAAGGTCCAGTTCGATCAGTTGAACATAGCTGATGTGACACCTGAAGACTTCTGCTTCAGACCTACCGTTAAAGAGCACGGTTCAAACCTAGTTTGGTCCACCCAGGGAATTTCTGCTGTTTCTGCCGAGGTTGAGACTGCAACCCCAGCGACTCCGAAGTTGTAGCTGTTCCTTTGGGGTAGTTTTTTGTTTGGGATTAGGATTTGCCTTGTTTTTCGGCAGTCTCGCTGTTATTTTTAGACGGATTTATGTTTCCTGATTTGTTATCTCTTAGGTTGTCATCGTTTTTTTTTTACAAACAATGTAATGTTGTTATCTATTGATAATGGAAAATAGAGCCATAGCTCAGCGAATTATTTTGCTATATCTATCAATTTTGTATTTTTCATCTGATGCATAAAGGTGAAGCTCGATAGCCATGCCTGTTTGAGTTGATATTTTTGGCGAGGATGAGAAGGCTTTGATCTCGTTGTGTTAGTTGGTTGTGAGTCAGAGTTTGACTCTTTCCTTTTGATGAGATATGTGGCCGAGGTTGAACCTTATGTAAATGGATGTTTCTCTAGTTCCTGTGCGAACTGAACATCCACCCGATCAAAAGCCGAAAAGAGGCGACCTGCAAATTGTTCTTTTCGACAAATGATAAATTGACAAGAAACTTTAGTCTTGTTCAATACTCTCGGTAGGAGTACGCGAGTTGGAACTCAGCTTTCATGTCGAGTCTTATGCATGAAAGTTGTGGCTTTGCACACGCCTAATGCTGGTGTTTAGGAGTACGCGTGTCGGAGCTTGGGTTTATATGGAGACTTATGCTAGAATGTTGTGACTTTGCACGTGCTCAATACTAATCTTTAGGAGTATGCGATATGGATCTCGGCTTTGTTAATTGTCTTTGGAGCCATGACAAGAAAACTTTGATCTCGCCGACATTCCCATCTAGCGTAGGATACGTGCGAGTTGTGGTTCGACTTTATGTTTTGGTTAAGATCATTTGGTATTTTGGAGGTTTCAGAATTACGAAGAACGCCGAGATTCTGATTTGAGGATCATTGGACCTGTAATCAAAGATGGTAGTTATTAATTGAAATAGCTACACCCAGTGGGTTGCCTACGTACCCTTATAACAGGGATCAAGCCAGGTCGTAGTTCACGGTACAATGGAACCTAAGAATAAAATCTCTTCATCTTGGTGGCGTTCCAGGAGTTTGGAATTGGGGTTCCGTCTTCGGCTTTTAGTTTGTACACTTCTGGTTTGACTATCTTGGATATTTCATATGGACCTTCCCACCAAGCTCCCAGTTTGCCAGCGTTTTCTTCCTGTGTTCGCGTAAGTCATTCGCAATACTAAGTCTCCTTCTTCGAACCTTCTCTGCTTCACGCCTTTGTTGTAGTATCGCATTGTGGCTTGCTGATAGGCGTTTAACCGTATCAGAGCTATGTCTCGTATCTCTTCAATGTCATCGAGTTAATCAAGTAACATTGCGTCGTTAGTTGCTTCTTCTTTTGGTAACTGAATACTGGTACTTTAGATGGTGCTAAGGCTTCGATAGGACCATAAGACGTCGTCTAGCTTGTCGACCTAGAGTTCTTTTTTGGATTATAGCCGTTTCTTGAGTCTGTCGACTATGGATTTGTTGATGGCTTCGGCTTGTCCATTCCCCTGGGGATACCTCAGCATGGAGTGATTCAATCGGATTTTCCACCTAAAAACAGTTAGTAAGTAGTTTGTTAGTGCCAAATATTTCAGTTTGATTGATGGTGCGATTGATTCACCGTCCACCTGTCACAGAACTCTTTTACTTTTTTTCGCAGAAATTGGTTTCATTATCTGTCGTAATTTCATACGGGACGTCGTGCCAACAGATGATGTTTTTCCATATGAAGTCTTGTACCTGCAACACTCATACAACATAGGTTGTTAACGAGGTTATATTTTTTTCTTTTTACCGAGGTGGTCGTTTGTGATAGTTTAGTCGTGAAACCTGTTTGGCCTTGACTGCCGAGTAGGACTCTGCTTCGACCGATTTTGTTAAATAATCTGTCATTACTTGCAAGAAGTTGTGCTTATTTGTTGTGATCGGGAATGGGACTAAGACATCCATACCCCACTACATGAATGGGTAGGGGTTCGCCGATGCTTTTAGCGGTTTAGTGGGCGCGTGATTTTTCGGTCCGTATTTGTGGCACATCTCGCATATTTTGGCGTATTCCTGGCTATCATGGAGCATCGTCGGCCAGTAGTGTCTATGCTTCTTTATTCTTAAAGCCAAGTAGCGTCCGCTATAAAAAAACTCCCGCTAGCTCCTTCGTGAAAATCGGCGAGGACTTGCTGCACGTCGTCTCTGTCGATGCATTGTAGGAGGATTCCTGAAACGAATCGTTTGTACAGTTGTCCGTCTACGATGGTGTACCTTGCGGCGTTGACTCGAAGGCACCATGTTCCCCATTTGTCTTCTGGTTCTTTTGCTGTAAGGATATAGTCTGATATCTCGGTGCGCCAGTCGGGTTTGTCGTTCTCACCTTTTGCCTTATTGAAGGAGATGAGTTTGTCGATGGCGTTGGCCATAATGCTAGTGATGTTTGGTGAGGTTATGTACTCCATAGGGTTCAACAAGAGTTCATTGGTGGATGCCATGTTGGCCAAGGAGTTTGTGAGCTGATTCTCGTTTCTTGGAATTTTGGTGAGCTTGAAGCTGCCGAACTCACCTACTTTCTCCTGAACCATCTGGTGGTACTGTAGCATTCGATCATTTTTTCCAGCGTATTCGCCACTAAATTGACTGGTAACAAGCTGAGAGTCGCTGAAGGCGTGTATACGTAGGCGTCGAGGTTCTTGGCGAGTCACAATCCAGGTAGTAGTGCCTCGTATTCTGCTTCGTTGTTAGATGCTTTGAACTTGAACTTGAAAGATTATTCGACTACCTCTCTGATAGGTGATTCGAGTCGAACACCTGCACCTGGCCCTTGCTTTCGCCTAGAACCATCGATGTAAATATTTTATGTTCCTAGTGGAACCGCGCTCTCTGCTCCGGGTGGGACCTCGGCTATGAAGTCTGCAAGGACCTGAGATTTGGAACATGTACGCGTTCGGTACTCCATGTTGTATTCGCTGAGCTCGACAGCCCACTTGGTTAACCTGCCGGACTGGTTTGGGCTATGGAGTATGGTTTAAAGTGGTTGGTTGGTGAGTACGATGATAATGTGTGACTGAAAGTAAGGCTGTAGCTTCTGGTATGCAAATATTATGGCAAAAGCCACCTTCTCGATCACGGGATATCGTGTCTCGGTGTCGTTTAGAAACTTATTTACGTAAAAGATCAGTTTTGCTTGCCTTGATTTTCTTTCATAAGGACGCCGCTGACGGCTACCTCGGAGACTGCGACATATAAGTAAAGGATTTTCCCATCTTATGGTTTGGCAAGTACGGGGGGGGTAGTTAAGTATAACTTAAGCTCGTTGAATGCGTCCTGGCACTTTTGATCCCATTCGAAGCTTTTGTTTCCTTTGAGGGTCTGGTAACCGGGTAAACTCTTATCAGTTGATCTAAAGATGAACTTGTTTAACGCTGCGATTTGGCCTGTAAGGTTCTGCACTTCTTTGTTTATTCTAGGTGCTGGTAGGTCGAGGATGGCTCCTATCTGATTGGGGTTTGCTTCGATCCCCCTCTTTGTTATGACATACCCAAGGAATTCGCCTATGTGACTCTGAAAGTACATTTGGCTTGGTTAAGTTTCATTCCGTAGAGGTTGAGTGTTTCAAAGCATTTTGCCAAGTGTTGCACGTGGTCCCCAACTTTGGCTAATTTGACTAACATGTCATCGATGTAAAGTTCCATGGATCTGCCGATTTCATCGGCAAACATTTTGTTTACCAGACAATGGTAGGTGGCTCCCGTGTTCTTGAGTCCGAATGGCATCACCTTGTAGTAGTACGTTCCTCGATTTGTGATGAAAGCCGTTGTTTCCTAGTCTGTGGGGTGCATCATAATTTGATTATATCCTGAAAAGGCATCCATGAAGGATAAGAGGTCATTGCATGCAGTGGCCTCCACAAGCCTATCTATATGAGGTAAAGGGAAGTTGTCTTTGGGGCACGCATTGTTGAGGTCGGTAAAATTGATGCATACTCGCCATTTACCGTTCTTCTTTTTGACGACGACTGGGTTAGCCAACCATTCTGGGTATTTGACCTCGGCGATTGAGCCGGGGTTCAAGAGTTTTACCACCTTGTCGTGCATTACTTGAGAGCGTTCCGTACCTAGCTTATAACGCTTTTGCTTTATCGGCTTGTAGGTCGGGTCAACGTTCAGCTCGTGACATGTGATGGATGGGTCAATTCCCTTCATGTTGTCCATGGTCCAGAAGAAAGTGTTGGCATTCTTCCTTAGTAACGAGATTAATTCAGCTTTTATGTTTTCGGCCAATTCCTTCCCAATTCCAGAGGTGCAGTTTGGGTGCTCGGAGTGAATATTGATTTGTTCGACTTTGTCTAATTCAGATGTGGAGCTATAGGTCAGTTGGGAGTTTGCAGTTTTCTTTGACACCTACAGGATTCACATACGATGCTCAGTTACGAAGCAGGTTCGAGCTATGCGCTGATTCCCTCTTATCGTCTAGGTACCCCTGCTTGTTGGGAACTTAACGCACTGATGGTAGGTTGATATTGTAGCCTTCATGGAATAGAGATATGGCGTACTGAGGATTACGTTAAACGCTGAATTATGGTCCATCACGACAAATTTGACCATTTGAATGGAGCGCTCGGCCAAAACATGAAACTTGATTGTCCTGGTGGAAGAGACGGTTTCCCTAATGAATCATGTTAGTGTCTAGCTGCCTTCTTAAATTAAGTCGGCGTTGATTCCCATGTTGGTTAGCATGTCTTTGAAAATGATATACACCGACCTACATGTGTCAATCAAGATTCTAGCTACTTCCGTATTCGTAATGACCAGCTCGATAACTAGGAAATCATTGTAAAGTTGACTTAATCATTTTAGGTCGGCATCTCCGAACTCGAGTGACTGGTTTATTCTTTTTGTGTAGTGACAACTTGTAGTTCAGAGTTTCTGATTGACCTTACCGAATCGTTACAGGAGACCAGACCACCCATGATCAGATTGACTCGGATCTTTCCGTAGCTCGATCGTCTGGGCTACGATGTCGAGTTCGAGTAGGGGGTGTCATGTCGTCGAGAGTGTGCGAGCTCGTTTCCCGAACTGTGCTAACTCGCTAGGCTCTGCCCTTCGTCGCTGAATTATGCCACGAGTTCCCACTTCGTCTTCTATCTTTGGACCTATTTCTGTTGGTATCGATTTTTCCGTCCTGAAAATGTTTTAACAATATAGACTATAATTGCCAACAGTCCCCTGTTTTGTGCCTGTTTCGTTTGTGGAAATCATAGTATACTTCCGGGTCATCATCGGAAGGTGGAGGTTGATTCGCAGTTTTCCCATTATCGGTGATCACGTAGGTAGCGCGATCTTGTCGGTCCCATGAATAGTATTTCCTAGGTTCCCGTGGGACTTCTTGCCTTTCTTGGTTTAGTATTTCTCTGTGATGTTTTTTTAGACATTACAGCATGCTCTTTCTCTATTTTGATGAATTTTTTAGCCCTATGGAGCACGTATTCTAGTGTTTGCGGGGAGTTAATGAATAGCTCATCCTTAAATCTTGAATTAAACCATAAGGCCTTCCGCAGAGCGGCAATCGGCCCTTCATCGTTTATTACTATCCGAGCAAAAACTTCTTTGAACCTGTCAATGAAGTCTCTTAGCGATTTGTTTTCATGCTGAGATAACGTCCATAGGTCGTTTGTCGAAGCCTTCTTTGCGATGTAGATCGAGTAGTGTTTAATGAACACTGTTGAAAGTAGCTGGTAGCTGTTGATGGTCCCAGGTTCGAAGCGAGAGAACCAATCTAACGCCGATCTTGATAAATTTTTGACATAGAGCTGGCATAAACCTGCATCTCGTTCTTCCACGGAGAATTGTGTTTGCGACATGGAAATGGTGAAAGCCATTAGGTACTGGAATGGATCGCTTTTGCCATCGTGTCCTCTAAATTTGATTTTGGTGGAGTGCCTTACCGGGGCGTCGGTGATTTTCCTAGAGAACGGTGTTTTTTGTGAATCTTCTATGGCTCGGAGGATGTTGGGAGCCGAGTTGGTGGCTTGATGTACCTGCGAGTTCATTAATTTTAATTGTTCGCTAATGTACTGTAGTTCGAAAGTCTCAGTTGTGTTTCTGAAAATCTCCGGGTTGATGTAATCAGGTTGGCTTTGGCGTCCAGATGTTGTTTCGGGCGTCTGCTACTGGAATGCTTCAAATAAGGAGCGGTTTACAGTTTGCCTATCCCTATCCTCTCTGGAAGCGGTCATGCCTTCGAGCTGCGCTCTTAGGTTCTGTGATTCGTCTCTGAGCTTGGCGGTCTCTGCTTTTTCCTCGTTCATCTGGTTCCACATGTCCTGCATTGTAACTTTGGGGACATCATCTTCGTGATTTGATCCCTGACGTTAATTCGATCATCTATGTTTTCTGTCTCGACGGCGGTATCGGTGGATCCGTCTGGTGCTTTCTCGGTTAGTCCTCCTGTGGTCATTGCTCTACTTGTTTATTTCTTGCGAGAGCAATTTTAAGATCTTCCAGCTGTTACTCCTCACAGACGGTGCCAACTGTTGAATCAAGACTTAACAAGTAGATTAAATCTTTGATCTTGTGGGTTAAAAGCTAAGATGATCTTAAGAAGAATTTTATATATCCTTTAAAAGGTAATTACATAGGTATTTATACTAAAAGTACATACTCAAAACCCTAATTACATATCTTTTGACCTAATGGGCTTCAGCAGGAAGCCCCAGCTCGTCATATCAGTCCAGTCTTGCTTTAAGCATTTAAGGTCGTCTCAGGTCTTCTAGCTCGGCGTCTACCTAGGCCTTTAGCTAACTCGGCGTCCACCTAGATCTTTAGCTGAAATGAGCTTTTGGATGGGTGTTAAATCCGGTATCAACAAGATCCTACATCTTTCTCCTTCCTAATTCGACTTCACATAATTCAAAATATGACATAAAAAATTGTTGGACCGTTTGGTAACTTTTGTTGTTGATCAACCACAAGAAGACTATGAGTCACTTCTTTAGAAAATACATGACATAAATTTTTATGTCGGAGCTAAGATTCCTTTTGGAGTAGTGTGGCACGAATATTAACATTATTCTCACAAATATGGAACTGGAATTTGCTAATATAAGGTCAGCCAATCTTCTAAAGTAATTTTATTCTTTAATTATTCGAGAAGTCAAAATTCCATATGTTTTTTCGTTCCTTGCATGCACTACACCCATGCAAGGGGTAAGACTCTTTTTAATAACAAAATATTTCTTATAAAATATGAAATTAATTCTCACAATTCTCACTAAATATGACTATAAATACAATCACCATAACCGAAGGCTTTGACATGACAAGATCAGAAGATCAAAAGTAGAATTAGAGAGAAATGATAATGATGGTAAGAGTTTCTGGCTGTGTCAGAGGATCTTGCATGGAAGAATAGATAATGAGATTGAGCCAAAGATGACTTGCCGATTTGACCAAACGAACCTTAGTTTGTTTTGGTTTTGGTGTGCCGGCAAGTTGACTTTGGCTCTGTTTCCTTCTTTTCTTTTCTATGTTAGACTTTAGACAGTCATCAACATATTGTCATCAGAGTTTAATTATAATATAATTTGTGTCAACATAATTTTGATGAATATTGTTATAAAAACTGTTTTAAAACAATCAGCTTAAAGATTAGGCTTGAGCATTTGGGTGTTGGATTCAATTTGGTTCAGATTTTTGGTTTTGTGTAATTCGTATACAAGAATTTAGTTTTTTTTTTCCTTAAATAATCACACCTAAAGATTAGGCCTTGCTAAATACTTGATATGGTGTGGTGTACGTTTTCGTCCTATAGTGCTTTGCAGATATAGTTGCTTTCGCAAAATGTGGTCTACTAGTTCCACCTGAATCATCAATTTCACATGATCATCAGTTCCGCATGAATCCTTGAAGTAAGAATTTCTTTTGAAGATAACTTTAAACTTAAAATCTAAATCATATCACTTGAAAACTAAACTTTAACTTCTAATTAGTGAATTTAAACTCAAAATTTAAATTTTAAATACCATAAAGTTAATATTTTATGTTTATGATATTTTTGAAAAAAAAATAATTGTGTTTGTGGAAATGTGTTGGAACAATTATGTCACAAACTAGTTTTGATGGTATTTTGTTGAATTCTTCTTTATTTTTCTCTAAAATATTTATTTTTTCAATTTTTTAACCAACTAAGTTAATTCATATACTGTCCATATGTGTTTTTAGATTTCGAGAAATCTTCGATAAATAAAAATATTATTGTTTTTAAATATATGTTTTAACTAGTACATACTTACACTTGAATATTTGACAAAAATATTAACAAACAACAAGTGTACTGCATTTTATCGAATCAAAGATCAAATTTGACCACTTCCTATGTTAAAATATTTTTTTCCTTTAATAGGGTTTAGACTAATGTATCGTCTGTTGCGATACATAGATTATAATGAGAAAAAAACAGTATAGCTAGAAGAAATTATTATGCCAACCAACCTGTAAATACATATAGAAACTTCAAGTTTTGCACTTGAACAACCATATTATATACATAGATGTTTTTTGCAGTATAATTATTTATTTACAGTTTATACTTAAGACGGGACACCAGACTGAGATTTTATTTTATACATTGTTCAATTATTTTACATTTTATTATTCTTCAATATAAGTCATATATTACTATATTATTATTTTTAAATAATTGATACAAAGGCGACTCTATCATCCGTATAGAAATAATTGATATAAATTTTACTAAATTGATGTATTTCTTAATAAAAATTTTAAAATAACTTTTCTTCTACAATTAAATTTCCAATGGTCGCAAAAAAATTTCAAATTTTTAACGGTTATGAACAATATTTCAATCTATAAATACACTCTCATTTCACTTATTTAAATAATCAAAAATTTTGTTTTCTCTCAAATCATTTTACAACCAAAATATTTTCTGTTTCCACTTGGTAAGAAACATGTATCCCACCTTCTTCATTTTTATGGTGGTTGTAATTTTTCTTGTCTTTATGTTACATTTGTTGGAGATAAAAAATTATTGTCAGATTCTTTTTAATGTTCTATGCATTATTTTCATTTTATTTTCTTGGCTAGTTAATTAATTTTAATTATCTCATTTTAAAATTAATGATATTTTAATATATTTTTATTTTCGATCCAAATGGCTAATATTGAAAGACTCATGTTTTCGACTCTCAATGTAACTGAACAAAATGATGTATCATGGATCATATATATGAAACTTAAATTGGCATCCAAAATATTTTGGAAAGCCTCTTTCAGAAGAAGAGATGCTAAACAAAACGTATCTTACATTTCACAAAAGTCATTATGTGTTACAAGAGCAATACATGAACTAAGGTAGATTGATTTTGAGCAATACATGAACCAAAGAAAATTTTACAATGAAAATAGATAGCATAACTTATTTTGAAACAAAATTATCTCTAAACATTAAATCTTACTCTCTGTTTCAAATTAAGTGTCGTTATAAAAAAAGTTATGTTTCAAAATAATTATTGTTTTCCACATTCTATGAAAAAAGAAAGTAAATGTATATATGAAAACTTACAGGATGAAGACTACAAGTATGTGAAGTATAAGAAGGAAGTTACATTAATAAATTGATTAATAGATCTGTTAAGGAGTGTGAAGATAACCAGTTCGAATTTCAGTCTTAAAACTGGACTGGTTTACTCAAATTAAATGCGAATTAAATTGGTTCAATAGTAGAGTCGGTTTGCGGGAGGTTAATGAGTAGCTCGTCCTTGAATCTTGAATTAAACCAGAAGGCCTTCCGCAGAGCGAGAATTTCCCGTTCATCGTTTATTAATATCTGAGCTATGACTTCTTTGAACCTGTCAATGAAGTCTCTTAGCAAT
>OVBE01016393.1:0-10968 GCA_900406425.1 Iberis pinnata | reverse complement strand
TTGCACAGACATATAACATAGAGTCTGTGTAATCTTTATACAAGAATGATCTTTAGCTTGGTGGTTGAAGAAGAGTAAGGGAAAAGTCTGCTCGAACCAAACCGGAGTTCAAATCCGGTCAAAAGCAAGATTTTAAGCGCCTTGACCGAAGGTGGTCCCTTGTGCGCGGGTCCCACACGTGCCCCCTATTATCTTCTTTTTTTTAATCTAAAATTGGGCCTAAAACCAGAAGCTCAATCCCGAAAATTAAAGAAAAAACAACTCATTCTCTTCGTCAACCTTAGAAAGGGTTTGTAAACCCTAGACAATTGCACAGCCATAAAATTTTCCAAATTATATGAAAAAAACCAGAATCATTAGTTTCTTAATTAATTCTTCTGTATATTTCGAAATTGTTTACCAAATATTTCGAAAATTGATGAAATACATGAACTTTATATCAAATTTTTCTGAATCAGATTCAAATTTTGCTTTATAAAAATATGATAATTTAATAACCACAGATCCCAGAATACCTTTTAAGCATGAACCTTAGGGAAAAAATCAGATTCAACAATATGAACTTTTCCAGATTTTAAAATTCGAATTTATTCGAATAAACTTGTATAAATTCGAAAATTTCTTTTAATAAAACATGATTATCAAAAGAAACTAATATGGTGGCTCTGCTACCAATTGTTGGGATTTTAGAATCCATAACTTTAATCCATATCAGTTTCTGATGATCAAAGACAAAAGCGGAAGCGTACCTGATGAATACATGCTTTAGGTTTCTGAATTAANCTGAATTAGGGAATGGATCTTCCAAAGCAAACCCTATGTGACTTTAGATCTCTGGTGATGGGATGTAGAGAGTTTCTGTATTTTCGGCTAGAGTTGCTTTGGGGACCATAACCCTCTATTTATAGCTAATCAATTTCTAGTTCGGTCCCTCATCAAACTAGAAATTGCTAAAGGTATCCACAATGAATTATTTCATAACACTTATGCCTCAAGTCTTTACTTTATTACAAAAGTGACCACATAATATTTGACTTATTAAATAATGACCCTAACACTTTATTATATACATATGTGATCCCAAAAATTAATCTTACAATTGGGTCAATCCATTGTGATACAACAATTAATATAACAAAAAAAATATAAGTTATAAGTTTATCTAAATCATTTATTTAATAGATTAGGTTGATTCATAACTATTTAATAAATGGATTAGTTGGATTAAAATGGGTTTATCCATTTGGACACTTGTGGATTTTTTTCGTGATTAACAATGTATGCAAATTTGTATCTACTCGAGAACATAAAATTGTGTATTTGGGGTCCTTTGTCTTTATCCGTGTTGGCAATACGCTTGAGGAATTAAAGTTGTCAAATTGGCTACGACGAAATAGTATGACAGCATCTTTTCGGTTAACGACACATCGCACAACACCAACCATCCAAAAAAAAAAAAAAATGAAAGAAAGAAACTCTCCTTTGCTATTATTTAATAAGAAACTTTATTTCCAGTCTTCGAAATTTGACTATACCTTTACCCCCATCCATGTTCTTTGTTAAACAAAACACGACAAGTAACATTATAAAAAAAAACCAGAAACAAGCTCACCACCAAGATTTCGAGCAAGACGGTGTTGTGTTGTGTTGGTTCTCATGGTTTATCGAGGAAATGCTGGGCGACTATACGGCGCTGGATCTTACCAGATGCAGTTTTTGGGAGATTATCAGTGATGAACACTCTCTTTGGCACTTTGAAAGCTGCCAAATTCTTCTTACAAAACGCTTTTATGTCCTCTTCGCTCACACTTGTGCCTTCTCTTGGAATCACCGCACAGTTTATCTGATTAACCAATAGTCCACGAATCTCCATTATTACAAACATCTGACTGCATTTCTTGTAACGACATTTTGCAAACTATATTGATAATTAGGTCAGTTTAAGAACATGATGTTTTGATGACCTACCTCTTCCCCGTATTTCTCATCAGGAACCCCAAATGCAACCCCCTGAGAAACGTCAGGATGGGCTAAGAGTACTGCATCCACTTCAATTGGGGATATCTTCTCACCTAAAACACACAAGTTGTAAGTTATTACAATCATTCAATATAATACTGCACAAAGTAGACTCTTTCTTTGACTTGTTGGTTTGTTTCCTTTGACAAGTCTAACCACTCCATTGAGACTGATCCATCTAACCCCTTTTGGCATAGACTATTATTCTTATGAAAAAGTAAAGTACCGCATTTAAGTAAAAGAGACTAACCTCCACGGTTAATTAGCTCTTTGATCCGACCCACCAGATGCAAATACCCATCAGAATCAAAGTAACCGATATCACCCGTGTGGAACCAACCAAACTCGAAACCTGCCTTGTTGGCATCTGGGTTGTTCTTGTAACCCTTTGTCACATTTGGACCTCTTATACAAACCTCTCCCTTGTTATTTGGCTCTTGTATCTTGCCTTTCTCATTGAGGATCGCCATTTCTTGACCTACCGGTTTCCCAACAGACCCAGGCTTGTGTGGACCTTCTTCCGGTAATGGGTTTGAGCTCATCAAGTGGGTTGCTTCTGTCATTGCATATGCCTCGAGAACTGGTGCTCCAAAAGCTTCCTCAAGCCTGGACAATATCACCTGACAAAAATCCAACACAAACAAAACAATACGTTAGTTGAAAAAACAAACAAATCCAAAACATTGTCCTGTACTAAGATCTCCACGGATTACAAACGCGTCAACAACTGACTAGAAACAAGAGCATTACCGGAGCCAAAGAAGCACTGCAGCTTCTAATGAACCGGAGTTTAGGGTACTCCGGTTCAGGATGGCTCGTGTGGCGGTCCAATATGATCTGATGAATGGTCGGGACAGCAGTATACCATGTGGCTTTATACTTCTTCATGTCTGGCCAAAACGTTGTTGCTGAGAATCGACCAGCAGCTGGGAGAGTCACGGCTGCACCAGCTCCAAGCGAGCTAAGCAGTCCGGCTAACAATCCATGGACGTGGAACAGAGGGAGAACGATCACAGTCGAATCAGACTCCGTCAGTTTGTAAACCGATATAATGTTCCGGACTGACGAAACTAGATTGAGCTGTGTTAGAGGTACACCCTTTGGACGGCTCGTGGTGCCGGAAGTGTGGAGGAAGAGGGAAGCGTCTTCCGGACTATTAACGAGCTCCAACGCTGAGTCGACGACCGAGTCGGAATTCGCCACGGACAGAGCAAGGTCCGAGCCAGAGTCTAGCAGCGTGGCGGTGATGTGAGAGATGTTCAGCTTCTTAGCTGCCTCTTGAGCCGGTGCGTTTCCTTCTTGAGAGGTTATCAATAGCTTTGAATCTGAATCGGAGAGGTAAAACTCGAATTCCTCTGCCGTATACGCCGCATTCAAAGGCGCCGCCGTAGCCCGTGCTCTTATCACCGCCAAAAACATTATAACAAACTAAGAAACAACAAAATAAAATAAAAAAATCAACGAAACAAACATTGAAAAAGCACAATCCGAATCTGGAAAATCCAAATTATTCAAGAAGCAATTTAGTTTTTCCGATACAAGCCTTGCTTAAATTATTACCACACAAGTTCCATATCCGATGGGATTCTCAGCAGAAGAAAAAACATACCTCGACGGTGTTAGGGAAGGTGAGAGCCACCACATCTCCGGGTTTGATTCCTACGGCGGAGACAAGGCGTGAAGCGGCACGTTCAATTAGATCGTGAAGACGGGCGTGAGAGAGATCGAATTTTCCAGAAACGGAGAGCGCTCGCCGATCGGGAAACTTGGCGGAGACGTGCTTGAACAAGCCGGTAAGTGTATCGCTATCCATGGCTTCGTTTTCTCACGAAAAAACAAAACGAGGAGGATGTGAAGCAGAAGAACGAGAACACTGAATTTATAAAGTGAATGCATAAAATGCCAAAATGGGTGAAAGACGAAGCCACGTGGCAAAATCATACCGGATTTGGTTATGGTCACAATAATTCCGTATCCATGTCTCTTTTATCTCTTAGGGGTCGCTGGTATATCCATATTAGACCGACGTTTCGGTTTTTGAAGAGCTTTGTTTTTATTTCTATTTTCGGTTTACTATTACCCAGTTGGTCAAACAGCCATACACACGATAGTAATTTAAGGTCACAAAAAAAAAGATAGTAATTTAAGAAAGAAAACTTTGGTTATTAAGGTATTGTATAATTTGTTTTTAAAAATATTTTTGTTAGTAAATTATTTTGTATTTAGATCAATTTTTTATTTCATGAATGGTGAATTTTTTTTTAGATAATGAATAGTAAAATCGTTTAATCATGTGGTTTTCAGCTTTCTCGATCTCGACCTGTAGACATTTGTTATTATTTGACAGTCAGTTGTGTTATAGGTTTTATGGCTTTGTATGTTTACGGACCTTCAGATTTTCAAATTATCTTTTTTATTTGTATGATTTCAAAAATGGCTTTTCAAAAGGTCATCCATCCATTGATTGTTTTATAATAAAAATATTTCACTATGGATTTTTTCAACACAAATGATCAAAAAATAAGTGTATTTTGATAATATAGGTAGTCAAATGTGAAAGCGGAGACAATCAAAGGAGTGTAAGGTCAGCTGTTAATTTTGAATTTTTTTTTTTTTTATGGAATGTTAAATTTATAAATCAAACCATAAAGCGTTATTTACAAGTGTAAAAGAGTAAAAATAATTGTTTCTTCAATTTTTCGAACAATAAGGGAGAGTCTTGGTCATGGCTACAAAGTAGTGAGGTGCTTGGTGAGTGCCGTTAACGTGATATAAGGTTGCCTCTTTAAAACCTGACGCTAGTAAACCCAGTGGGACAAACCTAGCATCAGGAAAAAAAGTACAAACCTTATATTTGGCACCATAGTCACCGAGAAAAGCAGGTAGAGGAGCTGTGCTGGCGAGATATGGGTTAGGTGCAAAGGGAAGCCCAACGGTGTGGAAGTGCGGCATAGCGCGAGGTAGGGTCATAATGTAGGCTTTGAAGGCGATGTGAGACGACTTGAGTGATGCGGGAGCATAGATACGGTACGGGCCGTGAGGGTTGTCTATGGATGCGGTTATTATGTTCTCGCCATATGTGGTATAACGTGGATTGGAAAGCTAGCCGAAGGAGGACTCTATCCGCGAGTGATAAGGAACGGAGTCGAAGAAAGGAAAGAGTGCGGGACCAGTCGGGACTAGTGCGGTGAAGAAGAATTGGAGAGGTGATGGTAGACCAAGTCGTAAAGAAGTAGGGGCAAGCGAAGAAGAGATGGTCACGGGACTCCTCTGGTTCTCCATATAGGATGCATGGCTGTACATGTCCCCATGCTCGCATTCTACTACCTGTGGACAAACGATCCAACACAGCAAGCCAAGCAATAAAAGCATAGCGAGGAATAAATTGAGGAAACCAAATTGACGAGTGCCAAGAGTTAGTGGGGTGGTGATCACGTATCTGCTCCCAGGTTGCTTTGGACGAGAAGCATGCCTTGAAAACATCTCCGGAATGTCGCCATAAAGCTATGTCCTCACCTGCGATCGCAGTAGGAGGAGGCTGACGGCATATGGTGTCCCGGAGGTCGCGATATTGCTGTTGTCTAGAACGCCTGATTCGCCAGGTATTGGACGCAACTGCCGTAGAGACAAATGCGTCCCTAGGCACACCGAGTTCCCGAATACCTGTATCACTAGCCAGCAAATATAAGGAGCCAAGAGGAGTCCAGGGATCAAACCAGAATGATGTGGTGGTGCCATTGTGGACATGTTTCCTGTAAAACGAGAGTGCTAAGGGTCGAAGCTTCAGGAGCTTATGCCACATCCAAGATCCTCGGGAATTTATTGGAGCATCCCAGAAGGTTGAATTGCGGAGTAGGTATTTGTGAGTCCAAGCACACCAAAGGGATGTAGTGTTAGAAAGTAGGCGCCAGATGAGCGAAAGTGCAAAGACGGTTGATGTATCCTCTAAACGTCGAAGTCCTAGCCCACCTCCCTGCTTTGGCCTGCAAACATCAATCCAGCTAAGTTTTGCAGAATTATGATTAGTGGATGTACCTGACCATAGGAAATTGCTGCAAAGGCTATTAATAGCGCGCAGGCATGTCTTGGGTAGGCGGAAAGCAGCTTGCCAGAAATTGACTGTGCTGGTGACAACCGATGCTATCAATTGTAGACGACCAGCAAACGACAATAATTTGGATGACCAGGAAGTGATGCGAGACTGAATACGAGCCAAGAGCGGAGCATAATTCGCAGGAGATACGCATTTTGTTGTTAAAGGTAGCCCGAGATATCGAACCGGCAGGGTACCTTGTAACAGCCCAACATCATCAAGGAAGGTACAAAGTGTAGCCGCAGGATTGCCAGGAAGGTATATTGAGGATTTGGAAAGGTTGATACGAAGTCTAGAAGCTGCTCCAAACGTGTCCATAACCTGTAGTATCCCCTGAAGAGAAGCTAGAGATCCATCAGAGAACACCAATAAGTCATCTGCAAAACATAAGTGTGTAAGACCTATCGTACGACAATTAGGATGATAACCGATTAAACCCGACAATGTTGCTACATTTAGGAGCTTAGATAACACATTTGTGGCAATAACATAAAGGTAAGGGGAAAGAGCACATCCCTGCCGGACACCACGCGAGCTTGGGAAATAACCCGCTGGTTCACCATTGACAACGATGGAAATGGTAGTTGTAGATAGGCAGAGATGTATCCAACGTGTGAATCGCTCCGGGAAGCCCATTACCTGCAAGACCAACATCAAAAAATCCCATTTAATAGTATCAAAAGCTTTGGAGATGTCAAGTTTAAGAGTAGAGCGTGGTGAGAGAGTGGGTTTGTGATAATCTTTGACAACTTCTGTCGCGAGAAGCACATTCTCCAGCAGTAGACGATCTTGGACGAAGGCACTTTGGTTGGGTTCAATAAAAGCCGGTAATAGGACTTTGAGGCGGTTGGCAAGGATTTTTGAGATAACTTTATAAATGATGTTGCAGCAGGAGATCGGTCTGTAGTCTTTCATGGTCTGTGGGTTATCGCCCTTGGGTACAAGAGAAACTAGAGTAGCATTAACACCAGCTGGGAGAAAACCGAAGAGGAAGAAAGACTGAACGGCTGTTATGAAATCGCCTCCAATGATAGGCCAAGCTGTTTTAAAAAACTCTGTTGAATAGCCGTCAGGACCCGGAGCCTTATTGGATGGCATGGCAAACAAGGTGTCCTTTATTTCCGCACCATGGATAGGACCTACCAAAAAAGCACAGTCATCAGGAGAACAACGATAGGATAAAAGATCAGATAAAATGGAAAAAAGGATGGGTGTGATGGGATCTGAGGCTTGCAGGAAGCTCTTAAAATGCGAGACTGCCAAGTCTTTGATATCACCAATTTCCGTGATAAGAGCACCAGTAGGGGAAACAAGACGCTTGATTGAGTTTCTTGTTGACCGAGACTGGGATACACGATGGAAAAATGATGTGTTCTGATCTCCATGCTTTAGCCATGTTATGCGAGATTTTTGTTGATACAAGCGTTCCTCCGCTGAAGCTAGTCTTTGCCACTCCTTAGCAGCCACACTCTCGGTCTCAATATTAGACTGAGTAGGCTAAGAAAGGACGCGCGTTTGATGCTGTAAATATGTATCATAAGCCAGCTTTGTGCGCCTTGAAAGGTCACCAAACTCGGTAGAATTTAATTGCCGTAACGGATACTTGAGAGCCTTGAGTTTGGTGTGAAAAAGACGCAACGCAAGACGGGAATGCTGAAGGGGCTGCCCGGATATCCAGTGGACCTGAGAAGAGGAAAGAAATTAGAATCAGTTAGCCAGAAATTATTGAATTTGAATGGTTTATGGATAGATTGTGAGGGAGTAGAGAAATGGATGACACAACGGGCGTGGTCGGAAACGTCATTAGCTTCAAAGACCGCATAAGCATGTGGATAAGTCGCTGCCCATGTAGCATTAATTAAAGCCCGGTCGAGCTTTTTGCAAATGGGATTAGCCAATTGATGATTCCACCAAGTGTATCTAGGTCCTATGTAATCCAAATCGACAAGGTCACAAGTATGAACAAAACTCTGAAACTGATTCATGCCAATCTGCCGAGAATGGGAACCAAGAGATGAGTGTTCTGTGATGGCTAATATCTCATTGAAATCACCAATGACGAGCCATGGAGTAGGCCGAGAACCGTAAAGGTAACGACTATAGCATAAGGCCTCCCAGAGCTGAGTTCGCTCAACCTGAAAGTTAGAGGCGTAAACACAAGAGATTAAAATTGTAGCACCAGAGTCAAGTGTAACAAGAACTGTAATGACTTGTGAAGTAATTAAGAGAGGAGTGACTATGACGCCTGGTCGCCAACAAACCCCAAATGAGCCCAAGACGATTATGAGTGTAGTTGTGGATCACACTCCAACCAGGCAGCGCGCTTTGGATTATTGTATCAAAGTTGGGTAGTTGAACCCGAGTTTCTAATAAGCAACCAAATTGTGGCTGGGTTGAGCAAATCCAATTGTTCACAATCTTATGTTTCCAAGGCTGGTTGAAACCCCGGGTATTCCAAGCGAAAATTGACATCACATTAGTGTCTCCTAGAGGAGACATACTTGTGTTGTTTGAGCGGTCCTTGTTTGGCAAGTTTTCGGGAAGCTAGCGAAGGAAAAAGTGTCTTAGCCTTAACACGAGAGGCTGCTTTAAGATCACCCTGAGATTGAGAATCATTCAGTAGATATTTGGTAGCCTCGGTCTCTAATTTGGTGTCCGAAACCTGCCCTTCCTCCTTGTCTTCCACATCTTCTTCTTGTTCTTGGTTCTCGGATAATACAAAGAACCGAGAGGGAGAGAATGTAGTGTCCTTTGATGTGGCTTGGTCTTTATGCTCCTTAACCGGTGAAGGGGAGGCTGATTTACGCCTGTTCCTCACAACCGTGGCCCATTGGGCCTCATTAGCCGAGTCCGTCTCAAGTCCGGGAGAC
Organism: Iberis pinnata; assembly: GCA_900406425.1. Classification (NCBI taxonomy): domain Eukaryota; kingdom Viridiplantae; phylum Streptophyta; class Magnoliopsida; order Brassicales; family Brassicaceae; genus Iberis; species Iberis pinnata. The sequence goes on along the minus strand of OVBE01016393.1, from coordinate 1,986 downwards.
TGAGCCTGCGTGCAAGCATCTGGACTAGAAAGAGAAGTGTTTGTGTGAGACGGTTGGTGATGAGCTAGTATGGATAACTCCATTGACAGAGCCATAAGTGGAGGTTGTTGCATCACGTCGCCTTCACCGTTATTATCCAAACATGCAAGGAAATTAGAGCTATTAGCGAGTGGAGTAGGAGCTGGAGAGTAATGTGGTAAAGCTGGTAAATCATTAGTGGGAGGAGAGTTGATAGTCGGGTTCTCGTTTGTGTGTGTTGAGATTTCGGCAGTTGGTGAGGTAGTTTGGTCAGGTTGCATTTTGTCCGAGACTTGCATCCCATTAATCACCACGTCGGGTGTGGAATGAGTGTCGAGTGTGTGGGACATAGAGGCTCATTTTCCTGGACCATTACGAGACTTGCAATCTTGGGCCTTGTGGCCCCAACTATGTCACGATGTACAGCACACAGGGAGCCATGGGTAAGTGACCCGAACAGTATGCGAGCCCCTTAATTGGATACTCTCGGGTAAAGGCTTTTCACAATTGGCGACAACCATGATCCGCGCGACATCAAGTCTCATGCACTTCTCCGTGGACGGGTGAATTTTTTGAGATTCTCCAACAATATCACCTAGAAATTTAAGTCCTGTGTGGGAGAAAAGGTCATCCGGAACATTGTGAAAATCCACCCACAAAGGCATAGCCGAGAGGTCGGGTTTTTGGTTTGCCTTGGAAGGGCTCCATTCCTGCACCACAAGCAAAATGTCTGAGATATGACAATATTGCTTACGAATAACACTATTACGCAGAGTTTTGGAATCAATTTTGAAAAGAACGCTGTCCGGTTTGATGAACTGGATGTCGATTTTGGAGCCTTTGCCATCCTGATTCCATAGGCGATTGACCGTGGCGTGCACTTTCCCAACATGTGGGGCAGTGCCGATAAAGTAACTGACAACGAAGTTATGCCAAAGAGGCTGTGATGCAGCAGTGAGAGCCGGTGGCACGTCAACCACCGCGACGCCATCAAGCAGAGCCACGCTGGGCCGATGAGAAGGGAGAGATCGAAGGTCCGAGGAGCGGACAACAGAGGACCATAGCGGATGCGAGCTAGCAGAGCCTTCACCATGAGCTGGAATCGCCGAAGTTGATGCCATGACCGGCACCGGAGCCGGCGGAGCGAGCCGTGCACGAGAAGTTAAAAAAGGAAATACTCGTAGGTCAAAGGAAATCGCCGCCTCTGAATTTTTTATATTCTTTCTAATTTTGAATTTTTTTGTACATGTTAAATATCAAATTAGTTATTTTATACGAACTAATAATTTAACATGGCTACATTAAAAATACTAATTAACTTACATTTAGATTTACTTTGTATTATATTTGAATTACTTTTTTAACACAATTAAGGGGTAAGGGGTGTATTGAATGTGGAATTTGAAAAAATTTGTGTTAAATTGGCAAATCAACTCTTATTCAAACAAGAATTTTAAATGTCTCACGAAATCTACTGTTATTAAATTAATGATTTTAAAAAGTCTCATGTTATTTGAAATATTTTAAAGAGTGAATTTCTGGTGATTTGATTATATTTCAGTTGATTTTCTTAGTTTAAAATACAAAATCTTAAACCTCATAGTTTTATGTGGGATTGTAGAGAATTTTTTTAAAAAATAACACGGATTTCCTAATTCACCTAAAACTCACTAAGACTCAAATCACTTCAAATCATATAAAATGTTTGCTTGAATACAACCCTCTAAAATAAGGTAAATAATAAGTAATTTTATCGGCAAAAGGAAACATACACACTTTCTTTTATTTCTCTTTCAAAAAGAACTCTCTCTAACAACTTCAAATTTCTTGGCTACGAGACTAAAGACACCAAAATTAGTTTTTTTTTACATTTTACTATACTATAATTCTAGTTTAAAAAACAAACTATAAATTCGAGAATTAGAGACTACGTAATTTGAATAGTTGGATTTTATATATATATATATA
>OVBE01016392.1:0-10968 GCA_900406425.1 Iberis pinnata | reverse complement strand
TTTCTAATATACTTTTGAAAAGACAAATACTCAGCCTTGGTTACGTTAGGGAGGTCATAATAACTTAGCCTTAACTATGTTTCGAGGTAAGAATAACTCATCCCTCTTTAGGTTTCCGAGGTCAGAATAACTCAGCCCTTATTACGTTACNATATTTGAAATCTGTAATATCACATCATAGCTGCGTAAAAAAATATCGTAGCCGCGTTTACCCGCGGTAACTTTATTTTAACCCATTTAGGGTTTAGGGTTTATTGTTTATTGTCTATTGTTTATTTGTTTATTGATTAAATTCGTGTCTCCTCAAAAAGATCGCGACGTTTCACTCTCCCTCTAGGTCTCTTTATATATTTTTCTGTTTCTCGTTTTATTTACCCATATATTCACAACCTCTCTATTGCAGATGGCACTTGTAAGGATTAACTCGGAGTTAAAAATGTTGAAGCGTAATCCTCTTTCACACTTCTCAGTCGGTTAGTCTATCATGTTCTTCAATACATTTATAGCCTAACAGATACATAAGCCTGAAATTTCATATCTTGTAGGTCCAGTGGGAGACGAAATCTTCCACTAGGAAGGATTCATAACGGGAGAAGCTAGTACTCCTTATGAAGGTGGAATCTTCTCAATCACCATCCGCTTCCTTCCTGACTATCCGATTCTACCACCAAGGGTTCGTTTCTTGCCTTACGCAGATTAAGTGATCATCTTGCTTGCTCATGTGCATGATTTCTTGTTATCTGTAGGTGTCTTTCAAGAATAAGGTGTACCATCCAAACATCAACAGCAAAGGCACCATCGACATGGATATGTTGAGAGAAACCCGATGGTCTCCTGCCTTTACCATGTCCCATGTATGAAAACTTTCTTAGGATATTTGTATAAGCGTAATGAGTCAATGTTTCTTCACTGATTGATCAATGTTTCTTGACTTATTAGGTTCTGGGCTCCATTGCTGCATTTTTGCTGATCAAGAGGTGTCTCATTGGATGACTATAAAGGGTCTGGTCTGAAATCACATGACTACCATATCTTGATGCAACAACTTTTGCCTATTTCACTTAAAGGGTTGCTACCAAAAGGACCGAGGCTTGCAATATTTAGGTTATGCACTTTCTTCAATATGTTGTGTCAGCGAGTGATTGATATGGAGAAGCTTCTGGTTATAGAAGCTGAGATTTTTGAGACTCTGTGCTTGTTTGAAAGATATTTTCCTCCAAGTTTCTTTGATAGCATGCTCCATTTGACTGTACATCTAGTAAGAGAAGCCCGGCTTGGTGGACCAGTCTACTTTAGATGGATGCATCCATTTGAAAGGTAAAATAGATATTGAATTATTTTTTTCATTCTTTTACTAACCTATCTAAATTACCATTTGATTTAGGTACATGAAAGTCCTCAAAGACTTTGTGAGAAATCCTACTAGACTAGAGGGATGCATAGCTGAGGAATGTATCAGGTTTTGCACTGAATTCCTAAAGAAGACAACAAATGTTCGAGAGAAAACATATAAACATGAAGTATGAGAACAATTTTGTCTTAGAGGGTCGTCCAATATCCACAAGTACTTCAGTTAGTCTCATTGAAATGGAAAAGAGAGTTGCACATCTTGCTATCATCCAAAACATGGCTATTGTTGAACCTTATGTGGAGTAAGTATATCTTACTCTTTCATTACATAGTTTATAGAAAACACTCAACTAATTATCTTTGATTTTAAAACTGTCCAAGTGCGCATCTACAGTATTTACAAGACACATATGGAAGATATCATCGGGATGCATCAACACTATGGAGTATGCATACTAAGAATTTTGCTACTTGGCTAAAAGAGAAGGTAATGATTTGTTTCATAAAATTCTCCTCTTTTACACTGCATAATGTATTGAGTAATGAAGTGTTATTACTTTATTAGGTGCATGTTGATTCTACTAAACATGAAGATACACTTAAATGGATAACTTATGGTCCATATAGTTCTGCAAGGTCATATAAAAGATTCATAGTTAATGGGCAGAGGTTTCACACAACATCAGTTGATAGGAAAAGTCAGAATAATGGGGTATATTATGAGGCTATGACAGTGTGTAGAGCTAGTGCGAAAGATACATCACAGGTGGTAGATTTAGTATCTTACTATGGAAGAGTCACATACATCATTTTGATGGATTATAATGTCTTGTATGTTCCTTTGTTCTGTTGTCAATGTGCAGTAAAGGGTAATGGAGTGAAGATCGAAGATGGCTTTACAGTTGTTAACATGAATCATAGTCAATCCTCCTTTGAAAGTGACCCGTACATACTAGAATCTCAAGCGAGGCAAGTCTTTTACTCTAGAGAAGAGGAGTCATCAAACTAGTTTATAGTCATGAAAGGTCCTTCTAGAAGATAAAGCAAGGAAGATATTCAAGAGGGGAATGTAGAAATTGGGCCATTGGCGTCAACTGTTGACATGGATGTTGATATTGAAGACGCTGAGGATGCCATAACTAATTGTGAAGGGATATATGTCTGATTTTATCATTGCTTTTTTGTAGTTTTGTATGTGATGTTTGCTTGGTCATTGTCTGTTTGTTTGGTTGTTTCTTGTTTTAATGTTGTTGTGTGATTTCTTTAGTGTTCTATTGAGTAGAGTTTCAGGTAAATTGAGATGGGGCAGAAAAAGCATACCAAGCGCGAAAATAAATCGAGAAAGAAACAAAAGAAAGTAGATGAACCACAACAAGAACAGGAAGAGCAGGATGTGTAGGAACCAGAGCAGGATGTGCAGGAACTAGAGCACGATGTGTAGGGTTTAGTGCATGATGAACAACATGTGACAGAACAAGAGAATGATCAAGAAAATGAACCAGAACTAGAGTAACAAAATGATGATGAACATAAAGGTGATATAGAATGTACACATGAGCCTCAAGTTGCACCCAGCCATAAGAGAAAGCGTGGACCAACAATGATGAGAGACCTAGCAAAAGATCCAAATTCCAGAGTTCATGTGGATTTCACTTTTATAGGGGAAGCTTATGGTCCTGGTTCAGTCAAGCTATCTTCATATTTAGGTCCCTTGGTAAGGGAACATGTGCCTATTACAGTAGAAAATTGGAAAAAAATTACTGAAGAAGTGAAAACTGTAGTCTGGAAATCAGTCCATGTGACAGTATATATACAATATATAACAACAAGCACTTTTATGGAACTATTCNGCTATCTTCATATTTAGGTCCCTTGGTAAGGGAACACGTGCCTATTACAGTAGAAAATTGGAAAAAAATTACTGAAGAAGTGAAAACTGTAGTCTGGAAATTAGTCCATGTGACAGTATATATACAATATATAACAACAAGCACTTTTATGGAACTATTCAAGTTACTGATTACTTGTTTGCTAACTATGTTTGCAGGCAAGGTTTCAAGTTGATGAGGACTACCAAAGGGCTGCAGTTCTTAAGCATATGGGAGCCTTATGGAGATCATCAAATTCACGCCTAGTTACTCAAATCAATGAAGCTGATAATAACCAACAAAGGATGTATCCCATACCTAAGAATGTTCCTCCAACCGAGTGGCGCAAATTTGTGAAGCTGAAGATAAGCTTAGAATTCAAGGTATACAAATTTGAGTTGATTAAGATCTTTATTACTAACTATATTACATATTGACATACACATAATAGGTTCTTAGTGATAGCTACAAGGAGAGGAGAAAGAAACAGATTCCTCACACTTGTAGTCGAAAGGGAATGGTTAGACTAGCAGAAGAGATGGTTAGCATACTATCTTGTTGTTGTTTCATTTATAATATCTAGACAAGGCTAGTGAAATTTCATTTTGCATTAGAAAAATAGTTCTGAAGACCCATCTGAAGTGTCTAGACTTAAAGTATGGGTGAAGTCACGTACAAGAAAAGATTGAACTCCTATCAACACTAATGCTGCTGAGAAAATTGTGAGGTTAAAACATCATCCAGCAAAAGGCAGCTGGGATTGTTAATGTTTATGGTTTATCTTTAATGTTTCTGGTTTATTTTTCTGTGGGTTACTGTTAATGTTTCTAGTTTATTGTTAATGTTTCTGGTTTATTTTTATGTGATATACAGCCTAAGGCAGCTGAGATTGCTAATCAGACTGGTAAAAATCCAGATGAAGATACACTCATCCAGGTGTTAGGACCTGATAATCCTAGTCGTATGAGAGAAATGTGGAGAAATATTAGTAAGAAGAAATTATCTTGCTTCAATGTCAACCACAAGTCTATTTCTGAAATGTAAGAGAAGAAAATTCATCTCCAACAAAAGGTTAATGAGTTACAGACAGAACTTGCGAAAGTCAAAAACCAGGTTAGATACATCTTCAATAATACATAAAGATAAGTGGTTAAAACATAATAATAAGACTTATGTTGGGTTTATGTTATAGAGAGAAGACAATGAAATGGGGGAAAACTCTGCTGCAAGATTATGTAATATATATGAGATCAATGACTTTTACACACTCACATTTTTACTACTGACCATTTAACAGAGTGTGAACAAGAGATCAAAAAAGAGGTTTCTACTGATTGATTGGGCGGATGAAGATGGGTTCGTTGGTGATGGTTGTATCCTTTCTTCTGACCCAGAGGACATAGTGAATGACAGTCGATTATGCCCTAAGGATTATAAAGTCTTGGTTGAAGTTGCTACTGAACCTGAAGCATTCCTCTGGAGGCCTGCGAGTATAATGAGTACAATTAAGGAAGATGTTGGTCAAATTATTGCATGGTCGAAGAATAAATGTGCCGAACTAGGTCTGGGGCTTGAACCAGAAGACATTGCACCGCTGGTATATGTTTTTCTCTTGCACTAACGTACTACTGAAGGTCATGATTTCTCATATGATGAGTTAGATTTGTTAATGTGTTTGACAGGGCTCGAGAGAAAATTCTCTCAACAAATGCAAACTACTGGATTTTTCTGATGATAATGTAGTGGTAGGTGAAGGGCGTTGGCAGAAAAAATAACCAAAAGCATTGGTTAATGGACTTCCTTTAGGACCTAAAGCAGTTAAAGTCTTCTTGGATGTTGTAGATGAGGTCGGAACATATTTATGGAGGCCTATGATGGATATGTCATACCTTGAGGACTTCTTACACTCTTTTATATCATGACCTGCTTGCAAAGTTGTCTTTGAGAATCCACCAGAAGCAACAAGACAACGATCTCCTACTCCAAATATTGTATCATCAATAGGATATGGCAAAAAACAGGTAAGAAAGTTGCATATGTTCCTTCTAAGTCTCCTACTGGTAAAACTGTTAGTAAATTTGCAATATCAGTAACAACAACATCAACTCCTAAGAATTCTCCAGCAATTGATCATGTAAAATTATAACATATTTTCATTTATCTGGTTTTATTAATCTTTGTGTTTTAAATTTTGTACATGTCTATTGTAAAGTGTCTGATTAAGCATAAATCTCAAGCCATGAAACAAAATCAGAAGTGCAAACTTATGGACATTGGTGGGAAGAAACAAGTTGTTGCTGAAGGTCGTGTGCATTCAACAGACCCAGCTCAAATGGTCCACTTTGTATGCTTGGGTCCGAAAGCAGCTAGAGTGTGGGTAGATGCAGTGATCGTAGATGATGCAGAAGTTTGGAGGAAAACAGATGAAATAGAGTGTTTGAAAGATGCACATGGTTCATCAATTGCATGGCCAATTGATAAGTTGGTCATATTTTAAGCTGCTGTAAGTATTCTGCTTTGTATGTTTAAACATATGCATATGTAATTGCTTAATTAATTAGAGTTTTAGTTGTTACAGCCTGCATGAAAATGAAGAAATTAGGTTCAGTCTTAGCTAGTTTTAAGACTTTGTTTGTTGTGTGTTTTAAGGCTAATGAACTTGATGTAGGATATTACGTCTTAGGACATTGTTTTGTGTTTACAGACTGCATCAGTGACAATTATGTACAATAACTTATGTAGTTGGAACATATTTTATGTATTGGTTTGTTTTCTTATGAAGTTTTTGTTTTGAATACAAATATTGGAAAGTAAGAAAATCATAGCTACAAAAGACAAATCAATAGCATAAAAAAAAAACAGTTATGCTTTAAAATCATAGCATTTAAAAAGTATTTTAATTTAAACTATAAGAACATATTACAGTGCTATTACAAAATTTAGTATAGCACTTATGAACTGCAATTACCAATATAAGTTATTGCTATTGTAGAAATCCCTTCCATGGCACGAAATACATATCGTAATCAATTTGTAACAAAAACTAAGTGTGCCATAAATTCATTAATAACATCAATTATTTATTGCTATCGTAAACGCACATTTCGTAGCATAATGAATAAATGCTATCGTAGGAGGATACCTATGATGGTTGCCGTATACATAGCATTTATGAATACACTATGAAACATCTAATATAACATATAGTACGTGCTAACAATATATATATTTCTTGTAGTATATAGTAATTTTAGAACATAACAAACAAATGGTTTAATTATATAATGTACCAAATGAAAAATTAAAAAAATACTCCACTTTGTCGTTTCTTATNTTTTTTATTTTTTTTTTTTTTTTTTTTTTTTTTTTTTGATGTACTTACTACGAGCGCACGCCCATTTGTGTGAATATAGAAGATATTGAGCAACTTTTTCACAAATGTTATTCTTTTTCGTTAGGAGGTGAACTATATCTTAAAAATGGAACTTGGTTTGTTTACAAAAGGATATTTAGAGGCCATAAATATATATATATTTAAAAGCCTGTTGAATACTAGTTAAGAAGAGTATGATCCTGCATTAGAGGTTATCGAACTAAGAAGAAAGGAGATCGTTGCATTGCATTTGATATATATATATGGGCAAAAAGAGTGTCTTTGATGGTCTTGTAGAGGCTGTTTACAAATGTTATTCTTGATTTCAATATCTTTCCAATAGGTCTAAAACATTCATACCGCGTTCATAGCAGTAGAATGTGGCTTGTATTTACATTGCAATTAATGACCAATAGTAAATCATATGAAATATCTTAACCCCAAAATTATTGGTTCTATGTTTCTAAGCTATCCGCAACTAATTGTTCGATAATACTAGCATTATTTGATTTTCTCTGTGCAGAATGAAATCTTGTTACTGATATAAAATTTTTGCAATAAGTAATTTCATATTAAATCAATCATAATATTATAATAATTTCGGCAACTAAGACATATACACTTATTTTTTCGGTTTCCGGTTGTTCACAAGTTAATTCTAGTACTAGCATTAGTTAATTTTTCTCTATGCAAAACAAAATCTTGCAACTCGCTATAAACTCTTTGCAATACAAGTGATTTCATATTAAAAAAATAATAACATTATCATAATTTCGACAAATAAGACATGCACACCTCAACGTACGGATTTTCTTGGCTTCACAAGTTAATTCTATAAACTCGCATACATTTTTCAGAACTGATAGAGAGGCGGAAGCTATACATCGAATGGAGAGATAGATTTGTGTATACTCTACACTGTGTCTCGTTAGAAACTCGTTTCTGAATACTCTTCAATGTTCTTCGTAAGAAGATCGTTCTTAAAACCAAAACTTTTATTAAATAAATGACTGAAAATACTTACGAGATAAGCAACTGCTTATATAATTCCTAAAATTGTAGTCGTTTAAGAAAACTAATTCCTAACCGACATTATAAAAGCCCAATTAAAATAGAAGTAAAAAAGATGCACGTGTAGTGCACATGAAATCAAAATAAACAACGCACGCAAAGTGCTTAATGAAATAAACTAAAGCCACTGTAACTCGCGTAGAAAGTTACGTTAAAACCAAATCATATGATAAGATGCGCTGCATCATGTCTCTCCAGGTGAGAGAGGATTCGACTCTGAATCCAGATCTGTATTATCGCCATGAAACAAACTAAGATGCTTAACATTGAAGACATGTGACATTCGCATATCAGACGGAAGACGAACCCGATAAGCATTAGGATTGATTCGTAGAAGAACTTCAAGTGGACCAATCTTACGTGCCTTAAGCTTGTTGTACTCATGAGCTGAGAAGCGATCTTTTGTCAATACCACCCAAATCATATCACCGGGTTGTAAGATCACCTCACGTACTCGTTTGTCAGCGGCGAGCTTGTACTTAGCTGTCGAAGCTTCGAGGTTGGTGTGATCTTGCGTATGGACAGTCTGCAAGTTTGGGATGAAGTCGATAGCTTCACCATGGAACCGGGTCTTGTCAGGTAAGGTAGAAAGATCAAGCGGGCAACGCGGTACCAGACCATAAACCACTCGAAATGGACTAAATCCTAGACTTCAATTTAACGCATGGTTGTGTGCAAACTCTGCTTGACAAAGCTTCAAATCCCATGATTTAAGATTGTCACCTACAAGACATCGTAGTAAATTATCTAGAGACCGATTGGTGACTTCGGTTTGACCGTCCGTTTGTGGATGATATGCAGAGCTCATGTCAAGTTTTGTCCCCAATAATTTCCACAGAGACCGCCAAAAATGACTTATAAATCGTGTGTCATGGTCGGATACAATGGATAAGGGTAAGCCATGTAAACGGTAAATCTCTCGGAAGAAAAGAACGGCAATGTTGACTGCATCAGACGTCTTCTTACAAGGTATAAAGTGAGCCATTTTTGAAAACGATCAACTATGATGAAGATCGAATCGTTTCCTCGTTGTGTACAAGGTAAACCTAAGACAAAATCCATACTCTCATCAGTCCATGGTTGTGTCAGGATAGGTAAAGGAAGGTAGAGCCTTGCGTAAGTAGCTTTGAACTTCGATTGTTGACAAACAACACAACGTTCGACGAATTGCTCTACATCCCTACGAAGTGAAGACCAAAAATAAGAAGCAGACACCAACTGGAGTGTGTGATCACGTCCGACATGTACTTTAACATGGATCTTGCTGATGATTTTTAATCGCATGCTACACCCGGGTACACAAAGTTGGAGACCTTTGAATATAAATCCATCATGTAAATTATAGTCCGAAGTAATATGATGTTCTACGTCCCTAACGATGCGAGAAAAGAAATAATTTATAAGGTATAGCTTGGCAAAAGAAGCAACGTCTGGAACGGATGCATGCATGGTCGTCAGAAGTGTATGGCGACGGCAAAGGGCATCGGCTACACGGTTAAGTTTACGTGCCTGATGATGGATGGAGAACGTAAATTGTTTTAGATATAAGATCCATGAAGCATGTCTAGCAGATACCTTTGATTGTCTATCAAAATGACAGAGGGCGTCATGGTCGGTAAAAAGAACAAAGTCACAATGTACCAGGTAGTGTCGCTAATGCTTAATTTCATGAATAATGGCATAGAACTCAACGTCGTAAGTGAGATTCAGATAGATTTTCACTATAGTATGCGACCATTCTGGCTAAGTATCGCACCTATACCCAGCTTGGATGCATCACAATGAAGCTCGAATGTTTATGTAAAATCCGGGAGAATAAGAATAGGAGCTGTCGTGAGCTTGGAACTAACATAAAAGTACTCGGTGCGTTAAATAAACCGAACGGCATAGCTAACCATTTAAAAAGACCTTCACGAGTTTTATAAGTTGTCTTCCATTCATCACCCGGTCGTATGCAAATCTGATGATGTCCAGTTTTCAAATAGATCTTGGAGAAGAGTGAAGTGGTGTCGATTTGATTAAGTAAGTCGTCAAGTCGAGGAATTGGAAAATAGTGACGCACAGTAATCCTGTTAATCGTGCGACTATCGACACACATGCTCCAAGAACCATATTTCTTAGGTATTAAGAGAGCAGGTACGGCACATGGACTTAAACTTTCACGGATATGTCTCTTTTGGAGTAGATCTTCGACTTGGTGGCGTTGTTCTTCGTGTTCTGATGGACTCATCCGATAATGAGGATGGTTTGAAAGCATCACACCTAGTATGAGGTTGATGTGATGTTATATATCACGTAGGTGCGGAAGGGACTTCGGTAACGAGGCTGGAAAAACTGCATCAAATTCTTTGAGAACCATTGAAATATCTGGACATATATCTGTAGGTAATGCCGGAGATGAAGATGTGGGAAGGAGTGCCAAGGCAAAGCCCATTTGATGAAGCCCACTCACAAACTTCGAGTAATTGCATAACAAGGACAGGTGGTTGAATGAAGCTGAAAGTAGTGCCAAAGGAGCTGTCGAGGTCGGCGAAGGTGAAAGTGGAGCCTCTTTGTTTGGTAAGAGGAGGATCTGATGTGTTTCACAAATGAATGAATAAATATTCTTTGCTCCGTCATGCACAATCTTACGATCAAATTCCCAAGGAAGGCCCAACAAAAAGTGACTCACGTCCATTTGAGCTATGTCACAATAAATTCTATATCGATAAAGAGGACCAATCGAGAAAGGAACCAATGATCGATGAGTAATGTGTATGGAGATACCATCACTCAACCAACCAAGCGTATATGGTGAAGGGTGTACCTCAGTAGGAAGAACCAACTTGTCAACATCCGAAGAAGAGATCACATTACGACAACTTCCCATATCGATGATGAATGGGCATACTTTGCCACGAATCATACAAGAGGACCGAAAAATATTGTGGTGTAACCATTGATTGTCTTCGTGTTTTGGTGCGATACAAGTACGACGTAAGACTAGTAAAGGTCATGTATCGTCATATGTTTCATGTATATCATCCTCTTCAATAGGATCCCTGTCTTTGTCGGATGCAACATTATCACACGCATCTTCTTTATTAGTATCAAGTAACAAACCATGTCAGAATTGATGAGGACATGTTGCTTGGCGGTGACCCGGNTGATATTACTCGGTTTTAACGTTTTATAGTAAGCATTTATGCTTTCTATTTAACGTTATCCGAGCTTTTCTCTGCAAAATTGGTGTTTTTACAGGTTTCAAGATGTTCGAGACGTTTTGGGTGCAAATTAGCATATTCAGGTGCAGAATCCGGCAGAAAG
>OVBE01016391.1:0-10969 GCA_900406425.1 Iberis pinnata | reverse complement strand
ATCACAAAGTTAAACTAGTTTTAAAATTTTATATTTAAGCCATAAACTCTTAAATTAAACTCTACTAAGTTCTATCCCAACGCGAAATGTGGGTTAATTTGTTTATTTTTTGGTGCTTTGAAAAGTTAATTTGAGGTATGGATGCCTTGTTGCATCCATAAAATTATAGTTTTTATAATACCATGATAAGATTCAAAGTATCTTCATCTATATTTTTTCTAGATATATTTGGTTTTTTAATTATTTTTTTATCTAATCTTAATTGCTTGTTATTTTTAATTGTTACCTATATGAATACTTGTGTTTTACTTTATTAAAATACTAAAGATGATATGTATCTTGTGCTTGTTTGAAAAAGGAAGGATGTATTTATAACAATTTATAGGTTCGAAGGAAGAACGTTACTTATTCATTGCAACCAATTAGAGAAATTGCTTTTTTTTTTTTTCTTTTAACAAAAAGGAAAATAATTAAAGCGGTTGTGGGATCGGCAAACACCAACTCGGAAGTGATGTGCCAATGTAGGAATATAATTGACTTTGCTGTCGGGCTGTCCGTGCTAGATGGTCCGCCAGTGTAATCAAACTTCGTTTCCTATATTCCAAATGTACCGCTGGGTAAAGATTCTTTATATGTTGAAGCTCGGCTAGTTCCGCTGCATAAATCGGCCAATCGTCTGGCTGCTGAAACATATGTACTAATTCCATTGAATCGGTAATAAATAACGTGCAAAGTCGTTCGTGGCGTAACAAACTTGTCATTGCCCACACAAGAGCTAACAATTCAGTATGCAATGGCGACTTCCCACTCTGAATGCCTGCACAACCAAATAAATGTGGTTTGTTCTCTAAACGTGGTACATACCACCCTATCAACAATACACCACTCTACTAAGGTCGGTAAACTTTCTGCTAGGTATCTCCGTTCTAGATTTTCAACCGGGTGGACGGAATCGGCTCTCGCATTGGCTGTGAACCAAAGCTCTGTTTCCTTCCTTGCCGTATTTATGACATCCAATGGACACCAGTCATCATTCTTAAAACATTTTTCATTTCGGGCTTTCCAGATATACCACAACAGCCATGGGAACATTTGAAAGGTCTTATGGGAACTACTGTTCTCATCACCTGATATTAAATATTGCATGTTTTCAAATAACTTTCCCGAGGGAAAAACTCCCATCGGCGTTGGAATTTGCGATAAGGCCCAACATTGTAACGCAGGTGGGCAAACGAAGAGGGCATGGTTTATGGACTCCTGAGTCGCACCACATCGAGCACAGACTGTATCTGATTTGAGTTTCCTACGTAATAGCTGATCATTAACAGCAACAGCACCTGATAGGACTTGCCATAAAAAGTGTCTCAATTTTGTAGGAGCTGGGAGCTTCCAAATTGCAGCACTCAAAGGCGCTAAAGACGGTAAGGCCTGCCAATCATCATTACCACTCCCCTGTCAATTAGACAAATTGTTTTTTAAAGAAAGTGGAGATAAAGCAGAAAGAAGGAAACATTGAGATACAAAAGATAATTTTCTTCAGAGACCATGTAGGATAAAGAAGAAAATTATTAAAGGAGCATCTCAAACATTAATTTGTGAAGTTTGCTCTTAAAAAAGACAATTGGGTAAAAATAGAAAATAATATTCCAAATAAAATATATTTTTCCATATATTGCAAAGTTTTCCCTTGTTTTGTAGACAAAATCTTTTTATCTTTTATTAATCTAAAATCTGTAATTTATTAGGTTCATTAGTAGATTAGGTTTACTTCATGAGGTTGTTACACTTCGGTTCTATTTTCCCTAACCAAAACCAAACCAGGAGATATTGTATCTTAGTTACATGTAAAAGTTGCATCTGGTGGTTTACAAAGTTCCAAACTTTGTAAGAGTTTTTTTGGATTTTTACTAAGAAGTTGCATTAGGTTCATTAATACCAATGCAGTTTTGCAATACTATGGCGACCAAATCTCCATAAAATATTTTATGGGTCAGCATCTCTGCCAAGAGTCAATTGTAACTCCAATTCCAATAAACCCAAATGAAGAAAGAAGAAGAACCTAGACAAGGTTGGTCAGATAATTTCATTGTCATCAATGACACTCTCATCCGAGTTTTTTATACAAATGCTTGATCTTTGAGACTTGTCTGCAGTATTTTTCAAACTTTGGTTTCAGTTCAGTATCCTTCTTGAGCTTCTTTTTCGCTTTTCCCACAAATCATTCCTTGTCATCCGGGTTCTCAAAATTGACAAATCCAGAGCCTCAAGACTTAGCTTCACCATCTCGCTTGATAACATAATTCATATTCAAACCAAGCTCTCCAAGAATCGAGTTTAACATTTCATCAGTCATGGAATATGAGATTCTTGAGATAACCATTTGTGAGCTTTACCTTATAACTAGAAGGATCTCTCTGTGAAGAAAGTGTTCAAAGTGTTTCGTTCAATTTTTCTACTGCTTTCTGAACTGCTTCTTCAGGTTGTACATCACAAACCTATAACCTTTTAACTGATCAGAGGGATAAATCTGACACTATGGAAGATAAAATTAGACTAAAGGATGAAGATGTCTACTGGACTGGTTTTTGATCAATTGATTTGTTAAGATTCTGAGACACCAACAATAAAAAATGTCTAAAGGCATCAATGGAAACTCCGCTTGAAAATATGTACCTTACTAAATATATTACCAACTCCACTGTTGCTAAGACTTGGATTACAAACTGATACATAACTCTTATAGCCATCCACTAAGAGCCATGAAATTTAGCTCATTCAATGCCCTCGAAGCTATCACCAACTAAAATTCTCATTCAATTACGTAAAGAAGATTCTGCAATATCCAAAATTTGATTAACATTCCATTTTTCCATATCTTACCAATGAACTCAAATTCAAACCCTCAATCTCATTGAGAAGCTAGAAAGTGTAAATACCAAATAAAAGTAAACAAATTTTAAGTGCCTGAAGAAATTTACCATCTTGAGGAGTGACATAATAGTTAATGTAGTCATAGCCAAGAGATTTTCTAGCCTTCATATCTCGAGAAGCACAAACAAATAAGCTGATTTCAGTATATATGTTTAAATAACCAAAATTTGCATAGAATCGAACATTGAAGAAAATAAATTGACAAAAAACGTTGTACAAACCTAAAAAGAAATATTTGAGAAGGGAAATTCAAACGATTTCTAAGAAGATGAAGAAGAAGAACGCATTAACCTCTTCCAATAATCGTGAATGATCGAAGAAGGTGTTGGAGTTGCGGCAAAAGTTTATGAGCCCTTTTACATAAAAGTTAATCTGATGATGAGAAGAGAATTCACAAAGATTTTCTCAACATATGAGGCAGTGCGCTAAGTAGGACGTAGCGGTAATGCGATGAGACGTCGTTCAATTTTTACGTTTTTCTCTCACCAATTATTTTTAGACCACATTCAAACCTAATGCCTTAGATGGTATGTTGTGGGGCCAAAATTTTTGCTGAGGTGGCAGTATAATGGGAGAGAAGAACTTTTCCATTATATATATATGGATTCCCTTCAAAACGTATTACTAAATTTTAATTAGTGAAGTCAAACCTAAGTATTTAAATTTTAAACCATCAATTTCTATACTTGTGATACTTCAGAAGAAAAAAATTTAATGATATTTTTGTAAGAATGGAGAATGTAAGATATTTGAGAAACATAAAGTTATTTTGTGGTATTTTTTAAAATTCTTCATAATAAAATTTTGTGAATGATTTTCTTGTTTTAACTTTTAGAAGAGATAAATAACTTAATCTTAAAGTTTAAATAAACCCCATTTCATTATCTACCATTCCAACAGTTTCTAATACCCCAATAAAAAAAGGTGTGCCCTTTGTATACTAAAACAAAAATTGGACCCTAAAAAAAATTTCCCTAAAATCGGGTCAATTAATTATGGATTCTGATATATTTGGGGCCTAAACTAATCATAAAATATAAATATTTGTTACCTGCATGTATTCATTTATGATATATTTATCATCTTCTAAATAATACTTATAATAAACAAATATTTTGTAATGAAAAAAAAACAAATGCCTTGGAAAAAAAAGTAGGTGTCCTAATCGCCAACTTATGTTACGCCACATGCTAATTCTGCTACTAGAATATATTTTCCTCCTTCTTAAAATTTGCCAACAAACAAAAAATTCTTTTTTCATATTTTAGTATATAAAAGGTGTTAAACCAATGTAGCCAAAAGAATAAAATATATAGAAAATAAAACCAGAAAAAATCCTCTCAAACCAAAAACACCTAGAAAAGAATAGCAACCGACGACCCAAATTACAAAGATACCAACACCCAGTAAAGCTACTTTCGGCTAATGAACCAAACTAGATTAGGAACAACTAAAAAAAGTTTAGGAAAACATGAACAATTGAAAATAAAATTTCTCAACTTTTACATTTCAAAACAGTGTCCTCATGTTGATCGTGAGGCCATTCATTACACAAAAATCGTTAAAGATATCCAAAATGGCCTAAACAAACAGTGTCAAAGAGAATCTTAACACTGGAAGATGTCATGACTACACAAATTCTCAAAAAGGAGGCACATGAGAAAGACTTATCGAACCATCACAAAACAAATTCACGAGTATTAGAGGTCTAACAGCACCAAAAAAGGAGCACACCATATGATTGCTCTTCCAAATCTGATAGAGGAAACCCTTCACTTCTTTAGCTCCAGTGGAATATCCCAAAACATATAAAATAAGATGTTATATGTGATTGTTAGATCCAAAACCGTTGGAGTAAAGAAAAAATTTTTTGATGCAGAATTGCAGGTTGTGGAACGTGTGTGTAACACACTAATTGCTGTTGAGATATTGTTGGGATTTTAAATCGTTTAATATATGTTGTTTACATAATATATGGAATATTTGCAGGATCAAGGTCACTGAAGATATGGAAATCATGTTTATGAGTGCTTATGTGACACTGAAGATTTATTGAGAATATAAAGAAAAGGAAATATTCTCGACAAGAAAGAGGAGATTTGAGTTATTCTCATATCTAAATCTTTTTTGAATATTAGAAGTTGATGCGTTTTGGATGCTATAAATACAAGATATATGAGTCAAATTAGGTTAGCCACACAGAAAGAAAAAAACTCAATCTTTTGAAAATTGGTCTATGGAAAAAGGTGCAGTTTGAGTGTCTGACACACTTAAACCAATGTGCAACCTTCTGAATCACAGGATGTTTTAGATCAAGGATAGACTTAGGAGAACGACCTAGGATAGAGACGTATGTCTCATTGTATGATAGAGATTTATTGGTGTCGAACTAAGGTGTGTCTTAGTGTCAAGTAATTCTGTTAGACAAAATCTTATTTGTAAGTTTGTCTAATAAATCTCTCGTGTTTGGTTTGAGGACATAGGCATATTGTTGAACCTCGTTAATTCTCTTGTGTGCTCATATTCTCGTTCTTACAATTGGTATCAGAGTCAAACACCTAACCACACATATGAGATCCTGAAAAAGAGAATTTAGCGACATTTACATAGATAATGGCTCCACACATTGTCTTATTAAATGATGTAAATTATAGACATTGGAAAGTGAGAATGAAGGCAAACATACGAGCAATTGATGAAGATGTTTGGATAATTGTTCAAAATGGTTGGGAAGAGTCGTGTGTAACAACAGAAGATGGGACTAAGACACCTAAAACCAGATGGACAACAACAGAGGAAATGATGTCAAAATTTAACACAAAAGCGTTAGTTGAAATCTTCAAATCAGTAAATCAAGAGCAATTTGAACTTATTCAAGGATGTGAATCAGCTAAAAAAGCATGGGATATTTTATAAAATGCTTTTGAAGGTGTTAGGAGGACAAGGTGTTGAGAACATAAATATGAGTGATGATGAGAAGGTAGGAGAATTCATTGCTAAGCTTAAAATTCTATTGCTAATGTGATAGGTTCAGGTTTTAATCCTAAATCTACACTGCAGAGAACAGATCCTTGTAGTATAGTAAAGGATCGAATCACACAAGGACCAGATAGTGCGACTCTCAGTTAAAAATCGATTCTAGCGAAGATAAAAATAAAAGAGAGATTGTTTTCGAAACGATTGAAAATTAAAGCGAATGATTAAAAACGAATGTAAACCAATGAAATAAAACGCTAGGCGATAGGAAAGTTCCACAGGTATTCAGGTTTGAAGTTCAAGTTGACAAGCAAGATTAATAATGAAAATAGTTCTCAACTCAAAAACCAACAATAGACTAATCTCCTCCCGAAGTATTAGAACCCTATGATAGAATTTATAGAAATAAAGACTAACCTTCTCCTGAAATCTTAGATCTCTAATTCAGAAAATTAAATCATGCAGTGATTACAGATTCGATATGTTCATAAGCATCAGAGACAATACTCCCGCAAGCAGAGACACTTATTCATCTAGACTAGGTCAGATTAAATAAACAAAATCCCTTTGTATTTATTAACCTAAAATCATGAACTAGGTGATCAAGCTAATTCAAGCAATGATAATAAATCTAGACTAAGAACCTAATAAATTGAATCCATTAAAGTCAAATCATAACCATCAAAACCTGTTTTTCCTGGTAAATCCCTAAAACTTAACAAAGAGACTACTCAGACATAGCCAAGCAATCAACAATAATCAATAGAGAAATCATATTAAAAAATAGATTTAATAAAATAATAAGATAGTTTAGAATTCTTCCCCAAATACAGGTGTAAAGATTCATCTCTCTCCGAAAATCTCTCAAAAGTAATGAATTATATTGTATTTGATATCTTGTGTTGTTTCTCTAATAAAACCCTAAGTCTCTAGCTTATATAGAGTTCAAAAAGAATAAAAAGAAATTAAAACCTCATAAGGAAAACCAATAATAAGTCTTGAGAACGGAAACGTCTTTTTAGAAATCTTCAAATAATCTCGTGCATATGGATCGATCGATCTGACGTCTTTCTTCTTCACAGATCGATCGATCTAAGTGTGGATCGATCGATCATTTAATCCGTAAGTTTGATAAGTTTCTGGATCGATCGATCCCCAGATAGATCGACCGGTCTACTCCATCACATGCTGCACACGTTTCTTCTGCGAGGCAGGTTGACCAGTCTTCAGTAAAATCGTCATAACTTTTGATTGCCTCAATGGATTGACCTTAAATCACTTTCATATGAAAGGTAACTCACGTGGACAGTTTGAGTTAAAATCTCAGCCCATTCCATTCATAGAAAAACCTTCAAATGTTGATTAAATTTTGGTTCTTCTGCTGAACTTTGCTTCTGCACTTGTCAAATCGCATCCATTTTGTGCACAAATCCACCTTTTTGTCTTATGTACATCCAAAACACCTAGAAACATGAAAATATGCCAAAACACATGGAAAATACTCGAATGATTCCAAATAACAAGTATAAATACCCACTAAAAAGCATCAAAATCGAGTGATATCATAATGCAGCAAAAGTATTGGGTAAGAATTACAATGACGCAAAATTGGTGAAGAAACTTTTGCGATGCTTGCCTACATGCAGCTCATTAAGTTGTGATAAAAAATGATGATGAATACTAATGAACTAAAGTTTGCTGAAGCAGTAGGGATACTAAAGGCTGAAGAGATGGAGATGAATTCTAAATCATCCAAAATTGTAGAAGATCTTGCAATTATAGTTGCTGAAGACAAGCAAAAGGTTCAAAGAATTGAAGAATGTATGTGTGTGATGATTCGAAAATTTGAAGAAACTATGGATCTCTTATCTCATATGTCTCAAGACAAATTACAGAGCAAAAAAAACGAAAACGAGGTATGAAGTTGAGTGTTATAATTGGCATGGTATTAGACATGTAAAATCAGTTTGTCCATCGTTTAAGAGAAAAGCAATCAAGAGGATGACTCAAAGTTGGAGTGATATAGAGTCAAATTCACACAAAAATTCTCTTAATTTGGTAGCCTTGAGTGGATTTATGAAGCCTGAAAAAGGAAGCACAGAACATGATTCTGCATCATTGTGTGTTACACACAACTTTTGTGTAGCACCGAGCTGTGATTCAGAAAGTGTTGAAGAGGTGGATATTCATGTTGAAGTCAAAACCCTTTATGAAAGCTGGGTTAAATTGAGTAATGAAAAAGTTAAGCTGACCAGGGATAAGAGAAATTTGGAAGCCAAACTGAATATCTTAGAGCTAGAGAAAGATATTATAGGTGGTGCACATGAGATGTCTCTTACTGATAAGCATACAATGGAAGAAAAGAAAATTGAGTTACTTGAAGAACTTATGGTTGAACGTCAAAAGAATACAACACTTGAAGAAAAAATCATTGTAATGCAAGATGTACTTTTATCAGAAAAACAAAAGAACGAAGAGATCTTGCGTTAGTTTAATGAGAATAAGAAGCAAATTCGCATGTTAAACAACGATTCTGAAAACCAAAATAAAATTCTATCAGTTGGACAACCTCCAAAAACAAATTAGGGTATTGGTTATCATGGAACATCATCCATGAAACTGGCGTCTTCATCTGGACTTTCCCACTTTACAGCTGCTAGTCCAGCAGATATGAAAGTGTATCACACAGAACAAAAACGAACGAACATGGTAAAGAGGTACATGATCAGGAGGTAAGTAAGCATCAAGAGAATGTAGTTCTAAAAGGAACAATGAAAAGAATACATGTGTATTGTCGAAGAAGTGATGTAGGAGTGTCTGAGGCACACAGGATAAACATGTGTTATGTAAGACACCATCAATCACAATGCCTTATGAAATTTAAGAATTTACAGCATGGCTGGAAAATAAATGCAGTTTTTCCCGAGCCCAAAAGATTCAGATATGTTTGGGTGGTCAAAGAAATTCAAGAAAAATATCTTAACAAAGGGGATAAATATGATCTTTATGGATATACTAAGCATGTTTCATCACATAATGATTCAAGAAGTAAGAGATATTTCAAGTGAGTTATCACATAGTTTTATCACCCAAGCAAGGGTAGATTGAAGAGATTATTTTTGTGGTGATATTTGATTAAAGGGGAGTTCATGATGATGTTTTACATGACATGTGGTTGCTAGGTTTCAAGATTGAACTTGAGTTATAAAACTCAGTGATAAAGGGGGAGATTGTTAGCTCCAAAACTGTTGGAGCAAAGAAGAATTTTCTTGATGCATAACTGCAGGTTGTGGAACGTGTGTGTAACACACTAATTGCTGTTGAGATACTGTTGGGATTTTGAATCATTTAATATATTTTGGTTGCATAATATATGGAATATTTGCACGATCAAGATCACTAAAGATATGGAAATCACGTTTATGAGAACTTATGTGGCACTGAAGGTTTATTGAGAATATAAAGGAAATGAAATATTCTCAATAAGGAAAAGGAGATTTGAGATATTCTCATATCTAAATCTTTGGTGAATATTGGAAGTTGATGTGTTTTAGATGCCATAAATACAAGATATATGAGTCAATTTAGGTTAGTCGTACAGAAAGAAAAAAGCTCAATCAATTAAAAACCGGTCTCTGGAAAAAGGTGCAGTTCTAGTGTCTGACACACTTAAACCAGTGTGCAACCTTCTGAATCACGAGGTGTTTTAGATCAAGGATAGACTTAGGAGAACGACCTAGGAGTTCTGATTCTTGGATCTGTATTAGAGACTTGTGTGTCTCATTGTAGGATAGATATTGATTGGTGTCGAACTAAGGTGTGTCTTAGTGTCGAGTAATTCCATTAGGCAAAGTTTTAATTGTAAGTTTGTCTAATAAATTTTTTGTGTTTGGTTTGAGGACGTAGGCATATTGCTGAACCAACTTAATTCTCTTGTGTGCTTATACTCTCGTTCATACAGTGATGGGGCTGTCGCCCGTGCTGAAGTAGCCATTGGACGTCAAACTAAGGCGAGAAGACAATGACGCTCTAGAGTTTTTCGACCGAGAAAGAATTTGTTCACTTTTTTCTTTTCTTTAAATACAAAAATACATGTAGCCTATTAAAAAATTTAGATAGGAATTATTATGAAATTTGTAGAAGGGTTTCTTCCCGTATAGTAAGTGGTCAGAAGATTGATGTAGAATAAATCTCTACAAACTAATAATGTTGGGACTTAAAAAATATATTAATGTATAGAAATATTAATTAATTAATTAATAAGTAATTATTTTCTAGCTAGCATAGTGTTAAGTCCCTCGTGCATATATATGAGACCTACAATTTCTAAATTCAAGCTTCCTTGATGGTAGTTTAATCTTGTAGTATAACAATTAAATGATAAATTAATAATATTAATTTATAAATATTAATTATTTTAATATTGTTATCATTATTTAAGAAAAATAACATACACAAGTAACAATCTCTCATATCGCAATAAACTAAATGATAAGCTTATTGGACTGTCCACAAAAATATAAATTATAGTATTGTGGTTCATTTGAAAACATTTATGCGTCAAAAGTCATTTATCATGTATAAAATTATTTATAATTTTTTTGTTGTAAATCATGGAAACAATACTAAGAGTTTCATGGAGTATATGATAAGTAAACGTCAATATATATTGAAACAATATTTAATCTTAAGTAGAAAAAATAACACTAGAAATCTAGAACTATATATTAGTATATTTTCTTAATTATCTATATATATATATATTAATTTATGATATTATTGGAATCATATATTAACACAAGATTTTTAAAAATATCATTTTATTAGTTTATCTTCCTTTGTGAATTTTTATTTACCCCAACTTAGAACTGATAAATTTTATTGATTTATAAACTGTTAATTTATTAAAGTTCTAATGTAGTTTTAGATTCTTTATTTATGCACTATACATGATTTCAAGTTTTCTCCCAAATAGAATAGATGGGAAAATAAGATCTCCAATAAGAAGGGTCAAAATCTGTTCTGTCCCAATGGACAAAAAAATAATCTTCAATTGACAAAA
>OVBE01016388.1:0-10970 GCA_900406425.1 Iberis pinnata | reverse complement strand
TGTCCTTGGTTCGCATCCTTTCAGACCCGTCCTTGATTCGCACCCTTTCAGAGTTGTCCTTGGTTTGCACCCTTTCAGACCCGTCCTTGGTTCGCATCCTTTCGGACTTGTCTACGTTCGCACCCTTTTGGACCCGTCTTTGGTTTGCACCCTTTCGGACTCGTCTTTGGGTTCGCACCTTTTCGGACCCGTCCTAGATTTGCACCTTTTCAGACCCGTCCTAGGTTTGCATCTTTCTGACTCGTCCTAGGTTCGCACTTTTTGTGACGAGTCCTAGGTTTGCACATTTTCGGACCCGTCATAGGTTTGCATATTTTCGGAGTCGTTCTAGGTTTGCACCTTTTCAGAGTCGTCCTAAGTTTGCACCTTCTCGGACCCGTCCTAGGCCGCACCTTTTTGGACCTGTCTTAGGTTTGCACTCTTTTTGAAAAAACGTTTTAGAAACCGTTAAAACTCGAATCCGATATAAAGCGATAGCTTAAGAGCGGATTTTTAGAATTAAAATGGTAGGAACCGTAAAACTGGATTGAGTTAAAACCAAGTTTAAAACGTTTAAATCTTAAAAACTAACGGAATCGAGTTGAAACTCTTTTCTTAATTCTTAAAATTGCCCGTAGTAAGACGGTTTACCGCAATTTAAGAATCCCAAGATACAACCGTTATACGTCTTTATTAAGCTATACTCTTAATAAAGCCTATCAACTTTAGTATTTGTGAATACTCCCGAGACTTTGGAACATGGTATTATCGAAAATTTTTATGGTGTATATTTTATGTTTCTTTATACAATATGGAATTTATTCCTATTCTGAATATTGTATATCGAAAAACTGATTATTTTTTTTCAAGAAACAAAAACCGTTTTGTTTTCTGTTTTTGAATTGAAAATCGGATGAGAGAAAATGAATGAGAGATGCTCTATTTATGGGAGACGAAGAGGCATCATGTGAAAGGATGTGACATTTGATCAAGACACATTTTCATATAAAAAGATACACCCCTTCGTTGCACATTTTCAATTGGTAACCTTTTACCTTAAGCTACTTCACTCCTTAGTTTACTAAACTTGAGTGTTAGCTGACCAATCCACCCAACTAGATCAGTACTCATTGAGCTCATTGAGTTGGGTTGAGCTGCCTTTTACTCACCTAGCTGAGCTAGCTAGTCTTTCGAGCTTACTTAGTTGTCTTATTTCTCATTAAAATTAACTCCAATTTTAGCATTTAAATATTCAAAATTATAGTCCAAACTACAACATTTCCAATGCAATCATAATCCGGTAATTCCGGGCAACGACCTTGCCCAAAAACTCACCGGAAAAGTAACAAAAGTCATTGTCACAAAATTGAGTTCCAACATTTTTTGAGATCATTTGAGTTTTTAAAATTATTGGCTGAACTTTAAAAAATCACTTTGTTGTGACCAAACCCGGCTACCAAACCGATTTAAAAAGAGTTGTTTCTGAATAAGAAGCATTGTAGATAGTATACAAATATTGACATGGACAAAGTGATTAGACGTAAGCCAATATTATCATACCCATCCTGCCACGCTGCATCAAATCATGTTCCACATTTGATTAGGGACAAATAGATTTTAATCACTGTTTGATTTTGATTTAGGTTTATCCGTTTAATCATAGTTATTGAAGTGGGAATTTTTAATGCCGGAAAATCATATACCAAGAAATCATATCTATCCTAAAATATATCAGAGTACTTTGTTTATTTCTTAAATTAGTATGTGCTCGGTTAAATATTATAATGCATATTAATTTTTTTATTTTTCTATAATATTATAAATATTTCATTGTGTATAATTTTGCAAATGTAATTAATTTTCTATATTTTTAATAGGTTTCTGTAGTTTAATTCTTATATCATTATAATTATAGTGAATAATGTTTGATAATTTTAATCCTATAACTCTAATGTAAATATAAATGCATATATATATTTGATATTTTTATCAGCGACATAATGTAGTAATTTAGACATACTTTTATTTTTTTTATTTTTTTTCTATAGCAATTAAACGCACTTCAATATTTAAATTAATCAGTTTTAAATATATTTTTGTTCATATAAAAATTATTTTAGCTTTTAAAAAAATTTGAAAAGTATATATTACTTTTATCCAAATTATAATTCTTTTCTTGAAAACTAAATTATCATTCCAAATATGATTTTCATCTGAAATTTTAGTTACACTTACATGAATTACATTACTATTTTATTTACTTTTTATATCCAAACTATTATTTTCTCCACTTTAAAATTTTAATTATATTCTTACGTATTTTTTCATTAATATATTTATTTATTTATATACTAATTAATTTTCAATTCTAATAGTATTAACTAACAAGCATGAGTAAGAGTTTTAACATATTTTAGTTTACTGCATATTTGGGATATGTATCATAAATTTATATAATTATATAAATAATTTCAAAACCTAGATTTAAATATTTTTAATTATCAAATTTTCTATTTTATCTATTTTTCTCTAATATATTTTATTTACATTTTTTCTATTTTATTTTTTCTTATTTTTTATAAATATGTTTTAGGTGTTACATGTGATATATATATATATATATATATATTCAATTAATAAAATATGATATATCATATGTAAATCATTATGTTTTTGTTTAATATCTTTTTGAAGAAGTGGATAGTGGTCACAATAGATGGAGAGAGATATTCCGATAGTATAATATGTTTTGTTTTTTAGTTTTTCAAAATTTTATATAAAATTAAGTTTTACATTTGTAAATTTTTCGACTTTGTATATTAATAAACCATGTTGTGTGTAAAAGACTTTTATATTTGATATTCATGATGATATTTAACAGTTTCAATCATAATTTCCTTACAATTTCAATCATATCTTCAATGGTATGTTGTTAATATTAAATTTTAACTAATATTTTGCTAAAACTATTTGATATGAAATACGAAATGTGAAACATCTACTCTCTTCTTAGATTATGGTGTAAATACATATTTTAACTCAAGATATGATGCACATAACATATCACTAGCTAGTTCTATTTATATTTTACTATATAGCTTATTAATCGTGTGACTATTATTCTACACTATATTTTAAGGAAAGATTTCAAAATTCTTTTTATAATTTTAAAATACTAAATGTTTCTTATAACGTATGATCTTTCTTTAATATTCTACTAGATGATAGATGATGCTTCATGTTATACATGAAATCAGTATAATAAAAAATTATAAAATTATTATTGTATTATTTAAAAATATTTATTTATAATTTAAATTATACCGATGATATAATTTAAATTTTATTATAATAATATAATAACTAAATAAACTTTTAAACATTACAAATTTAAATTAGATTATTTTTATCATATTTAAAATAATCATGTTAAGTTTTATTGTTCCATGCCAAAACGGTTATTCTTCATTAATGTTCTGTAAATTTTCTGGAACATTTTGGAACGATCGTTGTAGGCCAAAACGGTCGTTCCAAAATTTTCTAGGAACTATGCATAACACTATGGAATGACCATTCCAGGTAGAATGGTCGTTCCACCTTTATTTTTTGTGATTTCAGTTTGAAGATCCGTCTTCGACTTTATAGAGTCTCTGGTAAATACAATACTATACAAATATTCAATACTTTTGTGGGTTTTTGTTTATCTACAAAGATTCAATATTTGTATTGTGGGTTTTTGTAGTATGGTATTATAGATCGTTTCTTGATTAATCTAGAGTGACATTGTGATCTTTTAGTGTACATTCTTAATGGTTGATTTAAACCTTTTTATATATTAGAAATTGATTAACAAAAAGCAGTGTTCTAAAACGCGCTAGGCGCTATCTATGCGGTGAACTAGTGCCTAGCGCCTAACCGTATATGCAGACGCCTAGACGGAATTAGGTGGATATCCAATTTTTATTAGTATATATATATATGTATATATAATATCTAATATCATATAAAGATGCTGACATTCTAAATTCTTAAATCAAAAGAAAATATCATTCAAGAAAATCAAATATAACATATTTTTCAAATTGTAAAACAATAATTAAAGAAAATAATGTCATCAAAATCCAGTTTAATTTTCTTCTACACTGTACAAGTCTTGCGTTTGATATTCATCTGACTCATTTTCATCATCGGAGATGAAATCTTCCTCGTATAATTCTCTAACATTATCCATGTCATATTAAACAGGTGCATCTTCTTCTCCATAGCTAACTCCTCCACCCAAAACCGATTCCTCTTCACTATTATCACTTTGCAAAAGTAGCATGATCCGCATTTAACATATCACTATTTTTCTCCTGTTTTTTTCCTTTTGTTCATCAATCTTGTATTGAATTGGACATATACAAGATTATTCATCCTACTTGTGTCAAGTAGATTACGTTTCTTTGTATGTATCTAATAGATATATTGTCATAAAATTGTAATGATAAATTTGATACTATAAATTTGTAGATTATAATAATTGTGAAAATCTTACCCCTTCAAAAGAACTTCGATTCCTTTCACATCCATATGAACTAGTAGTCAAAGACAATATTCTTTTTGCCATTCTTTGCAAGTTGGGAACTGAAGTACCATAAGTATTCCACCATTCAACTAAAACAATAAACAAATATTGCATTAATAAGTTCTTTACTTTGAATAAACTGTATAAGCATGATTTTGTTCCACTCTTGCAGTAATAAGTTCCACTATTCGACTAAAACAATAAAGTAATAAACTATACCCACTAAGTTTCTTTAGTGAAAAGCAATAACAAAATATACATAAGCATGATATTGTTTCACTCTTCATATGCGCCAGAACAAAAAAACTATTGGCTCTTTCTATTTCATTAAAAACAATCAAACTTCTTACTTAGCTAACAAGAAAACAATAATATAGCACATAATATCTATGAGTTCAAGCTATACATGAGTTAACAACAAAAAAGTTATAAACCAAACTTGGATCATAATCATCTTTGTTTTCTTCACAACCTTTAATAGCCCATGGTGTTCCAAAGTTATCTTCTTTCTTTTTGTACTTGTTAATTTTAGAATTGATCACACTGCATTGTAGGGTAAGATCATCCGGGATAAAAGCATCCACACACTTGAAAAAGCTAGTGAGTACATTATCCTTTAACGGGATAGTTCAGTCTTTGTACAACTAGTAAGGATTTAAGAGATAACCAGTCAAATGCAATGGATTATCAAGTCTACCCTCTATTCTTTAGTCAATGATATGTATTATTGGTTGAATATTTCTTTCAATGTTGTTCAACCCAAGACGTATGTCTTTCTTTGCTTGCAATAACTCTCCATGCAAGTAACCATTTTAGGCTTCTTGTCCTCATCAACCAATCGAAGTATCTTTACCAAAGGTCCAAAAACGTTTAAACACATCGTCACTCCATTCCAAAACTGTAAAGTTTTCATCTTGTTGTATGCAGCTATTCCTTTAGGGTGACTTGCCCATTTGCATGTTTTCCAATCAGAACTAACAAACATGGACTCCAATTGATCTCTCTTTTCCATCAAACTTTGAAAAGTTAAAAAGCATGAGGCAAATCTAGTAACCCCCAGTCTCACAATGTCTTTATTTTTTGTGAACTTCCTCATCATTGCTAAAGTCTTATGATGAGCACAAATAAAGATTGTGAAACTTTTAGCCTTTTTGATGACCGTCTTCAAACTTGGGAGTTTCGAAATGCTCTTTAACATCAAATTAACAGAGTGAGCAGCACATGATGTCCAAAAATGTGTGGTATTTTTGTTTCAAGATCTTGGAAGCAGCCATATTGTTTGCTGAATTGTCGGTCACCACCTTAACGACATTATGTACCCCAATTTCCTCAATACATTCTTTAACATAGTCACAAATAAACTCACCTGTATGAGCTTCTTCTGAAAAATCTTTAGAAGAAAGAAACATCGTTCCTCCTCTCTCGTTGATGCAAAAGTTCATAATACTTCTTCTCTTTCTATCACTCCATGCATCCGTCAATATCGAACATCCGATTTCCTTCCACTCATCTTCTTGGGTTTTTGATAAACCCTTAACTCTACTAATTTCTTCTTTTAACAAAAGATTTCTACGTTGATATTGACTTGGTGGTGTAACTCTCGGTCCGAACTGTCCCACGACTTCAAACATTATCTTAAATTCATCATTCTCAATTGCATGAAAGGGGATACCAGCAACATAGAGCCACCTTGCAATGCATTGGTGAACTTTATGTAGTTTCTCTTTTTTAAGAGCATCACTAATATTTTGTTGCCTAGTTGGAAATGAAGATGGATGTGGATTGATCTCAGTAGCAAATTTGTCCATTGGACCAAATGTACGAGGCATTTTCTTAGATCTCAACTCTTCAAGTTCAACATCAGTCTCACCATCCTCATCTCCATCATCACATATTTTTACAGATTTTCTCAACTCTGCATTTGAATTCTTTTTGTTCTTCTTTTTGGTCTTTCCCTCATCAATAACTTTTGTACACTTTTCTTGGTCTTTTTTTGATGATATAGGACAACCAGAAAAATTCCCTGGAATTCTAGCAATATGCTCTTTAATCCTATATGCACCACCAGAAAATTCTTTTCCACATAATTTACACTTCACCTTGTCAAGATTACTTGCATTACACAATATCCCATATTCCCAAGCAATATCTTTTGAATTTCTTTTCAATACGGTAGCTCCTGGGGACTTAGATGAATTCATATTAGAAGTTGGTGAAAATCCAGCCACAAAAATCTAACGTTGATGTGTCTGTAGTAAACAAAAAGAAGAAATATCATGTAATTTTACTATTTTAGAAACTGAAAATATATGGAAGAGACAAAACAATACACGACACACCATTGTTAACTTATTATATTTGTATATTCAATTGCAATGTGAGATTATGACTCACATACTTATCGACCACCACTAAAGATTTTTAGAATAATATTATTGTTTGACTTTTTTGTATAGAAAGTGGAAACAGAACATATGAAAAAAATCAAAAACAGAGAACTTTCACCTTGATTGAAGATTGGTAGAGATCAACACAATTTTCTTCTGCCTTTTTGTTTTTTTTTTTTTTTTGCAAAAAAGAAGGTGAACGAGTGCTTAGTTAGAAAATTTAGGGTTTGTCTAAGTAAAACGCAAAGTCGTTTCAACTTCAATAGTTTTTTCTTTTTTTTTTACAAAAAAATAAAAAAGTCAAAACTACGTCGTTTTGGGAAAAAAATACGGACGAGTATACAATTCCGTATAGGCGGATTATACGGCGCCTAGACGTCCAATTTTTTTAAAACCAAATAAATACCTGCATACAGTAAATTGAGTATGTTAACCGACCGCCTAGCGTATTGGCGGCGCCTAGACGGGCGCTTTTGGCCGTATTTTAGAACACTGGCAAAAAGTGAAACAATTATGAATTTCTAACAAGTGGTTAACTACAAGTTCTTTTTAAACAAGTAAAATTTACAAAAAAACATGAGATCTATTGTTACACAAGACTAGATGTTTAGGAACATATTTAAAATAAAATCTTACATACATATTTGAAACTAGGAGTTAACCACCATTAGAAGGCATAACAAAATAAAATCAACTCATCACGAAGTCTTCTAAAACCATCTTTTTGATCTCTTGCAAAATATAATTAGATTACAAACCAATTATTCTACCATTTTCCTCATCAATGATGAATCTCCAACGATTATTGTCAAGTAACCTCAATATACCACACATCATATATATATATATATATATATGTATCATATTATTCCTGCCAAATAACAATCAAGATTAGTTTGGTTTTAAAAAGATATCCCGCATTCTACATGTATATTAATATTCCAGACGACTTTTTCAGAGTAACGTAGAAAATATTTTCCATAGTTATGTATTTCCAACGTGCTATTCTAGAATTACTATTCTATAGTGTGTATATTTTGGTCTTCTAGAAAATATTTTCTAGAATAAGTAGACACAATAGAAAATCTATTCTAAAACACATCATATTATAGAATATATTTTCTATAAGAGGTCATATTCTAGAATAGATTTTTCATAACACGTCATATTCTAGAACATATATTCTAGAATACGTCATATTCTTCAATTCTAGAAGACATTATACTCTAGAATGGATTTTCTAGAAGACGTCATATTCTCGAATAGATTTTCTTGAAAATGTCGTCTTCCTAAAATCACAGTTCGATCCAATCAAACATCAACTTCGGTTTTTTCACCAAAAACCCTCGAATGTAAGATATAATTTCATGAAACTACAAGAAGAAGAACAAAACACTCCACAATGTCGCTTATGTAATAGGTAAATAAGTGAGATGTAGTTTATGTGATAAGAATCTAACAATGTCGCCTTTGAAAATCAAAACATTAACTAAACATATATAAATGAATTTACACATCTAATAATTTACCTTATATGTCAACTTTGATCATATGCTACTTGATGTTTTGTTTTGTAGATTTTGGAAAAGGATTCTTATGGGATATGTGTTTAGAGACAAACTTAAGTATGAAAGGAGAAGAAAAGAAACACAAAGAAAGAAAAGACAAAGTTGTTTGAAAAAATTAGAGAATTAAATCTAGTTAATATTGTATGAGAGATATTGTAAAAATATTAGTAATATGGATAAGACAAGGGTATATTAGATATAAATTAATTTTTTCAAGGTTAATTCCACAAATATAGAGAAAAATAAACCTTTTTAGCTAATTTTTCTACTAGAAAATCATACGAAAAAGTAAAATACACCTAATATTCTTATATTTTAGACATGTATCAACAAACTATTCATGTCTTTTAGTAAAAGTTGAATATCATCACTCTGTCAAAATATTTTTCAGTTTCATAGCTATCTTTTTTAGTAATTATGACGCTTCAAATATTTATGAAAAATATATTCTAGAATATGACATTGATATTACATTCTAAACATTCTCATAACATGACATTTTAACTAATCTTTTGCTAGAATCAGTTGGTGTATTTTGAAACATATTTTATTTTCTTAAGTTATGGTGTATTCATGCATTTTAACTCAAATTATGGTAATACATTTTCATATACTTATTTCCTTTTGTTTTCGGTTATATCTTCTGAATCTTATGACCATCATTTTTTGTTGTATCTTTTAGTGGAAAAAATTAGAGATTCAGAAGCTTTTAAAATTGCTTTATATCTTTCTAAAGTTAAATTTGTTCTAAATTCTATCTTCTAACCATCTTTCATCCATTGTATTTAATAGGAAATCAGAAGAAAATAGAATGTACCTAATGGTTCATATTTTAGAAAAAATTAATAAAAATGTATATCATCGCTCTCTCTAGATCTTCAACTTAATAGCTCTTTAATTTTATTCAATAGTACTGTATTTTCACTTATTAATATATTTTCATTATTTTTTATATCCAATGAACATTATATAATTTATATAAATTGTAAGTTCTTAAGAATATATATTTATCATGTTAATTTTATTGTTCATTTTTTTCATTTACCTAAAAAAATAAATTTAATAATGTTTGAATTAATATTTGCGTGTTTGGATTTTTTGTGTGTTAAGTTGGTAAAGTTAAATTGTAACTCAATATTGGGTATGTGTAGTCACAAAATTATTTGATGTAACTGAAAAATATACTTTAGTTTTTAAACTTTTAAAAGGTTCCAACAATAGTTAACTGAAATATAATTTCCAAAATAATTTTGAATATAATTCATGAAATTTATACCCTAAATAAAAGGATATGTGATAATATATTAAAAATAATTAAGGAAAAAGAAATGATCGGTTAATTGTCATTTCTGATGTTATTTTGTCGTATTAGAATTTGAATATGATCGTTTCTTATACAAGAGAAAATTCAATTTTCTTTTTAATAGAATTTTGAGTACTAAACTAACTTACTGTAATCCTTAACAAATACTAGTATCTTTTTTTGTTTTTAATTTGAAAAATATTTACGATCCTCCTTATTATAAATATTAACTATAAAATTTGGCATTGTCATTTATTTGTCAACGCAACTCAAATGATATAAAAAGAATAAAAGAAGAAGAAGAAGTAAACAGTAGACATGCAACCTACGCGTGAATTATAGTTGTAAAGTTGAAAATCTACCGCTAGTATTCGTTTGATAAAGTTATAGATATCTATCTATATTAGGAGTATATTATAGATTATAGTTTGTGATATTATTTAATGCTCACCGTTGGGGTAAGGTAGGCAATTAAAACGGTCACGCGACTCTATGCCAATGCCACACTACTCGGGAATCTCACATGTCATGGATTCTTTTGAGATAAATATGTTTTGAGTTTCAAATCGCAATTAAATAAATACACACACACACACACTAGTTTCTATACGTCATCGAAGCTGCCTACTAATCAAATCATTTATTTCAAATAAACGGTCACTTTGTCAGCTTAACCACATGTTAGGTTTCGGGAAAATTATATCATATGTTTGGTATTCTTCCTTTCATATCAATATTACTTTTCTTATAAAAAACCTCAAGCTTTATGGTATTCGTAAATATGTCATATAGTCAAATTCCCATGATTAAGAAGTAATATGTTAAAGAGTCAACGCCTCAACGGCATATACTTCTGAATATGTTTATTATGCTTTTTAAGATTAACTTGCAAATTACATTTATTTGATGTTCACACTAGCAAACCAATTAGCACAAGATATATGTTTACACATTACGCTACTTCTGTAGGGACCGTAAAACCGGATTTAGTTATAAATCGAGTTTAAAACGTTTAAATCTTNCGAAACTCTTTCCTTAATTCTAAAAATTGCCCGTAGTAAGACGGTTTACCGCAATTTAAGAATTCCAGGATACAATCGTTACACATTTTTATTAAGCTATACTCTTAATAAAGCCTATCGACCTTAGTCTTTATGAATACTCCC
>OVBE01016385.1:0-10971 GCA_900406425.1 Iberis pinnata | reverse complement strand
TATATATTTCTATAAATCGTATCAAATTTAATAACGTATAATATGTTTTCTATATATCTGATTACAGTATCTTATTAATTTCATATCTAATATTTTTCCATAAATCGTAACAAAATTAATTGTTACGTAAAACTAATATTTTGTGTTTTGATATTCCTTTTAAAGTTTCCTAAATAAGTTTTAAGTATATCTTTTAGATTAAAATGTAATTTATTTTCTTAAAGAAAAACTAGGATCCCACATTGAAATTTGAAGGAAGTTTTCTTCCTTTATCGCTCCTATATATATGAGTGTTAAGATTAATTTCAGTCTCACACCAATTTTGGTATAGTAAGTGCAGGAAACAGATTATATCGAAATCCAAGCACGAAAACCTATTTAGTTAAATTCGGTTTTTAATTAAATCGAATTTATAAACTGAATGCGATAAATATTATTTTTACGATAGTTTGTATTCCTAATTTAATTAGGATCTAAATAGTAACAATTATTCAGTTTAAATAGAAATATTTTCTATTTAAACTATAATTAAGATACACTTTATTTTATCATATGCACATATTATAAGCATTTTAAATTATAATTCAAATATAATTTATTTATTAAAATATTTTTAGTTGTTACTAAATATCTGTTTTCATTTTTTGATATAAATTGATTATTTCCAAAACTAAATCCTCAAAAACTGTTGAGCAAGTTTTTCAATATTTTAATATTAAAAATAACTTTTTATTTAAAATTTTTTTTAATATTTTTATGAAATATCTATTTTTAATAATTTTTTTTATAATTTGATTTTAAAAAATTAAATGCTCAAGAATTTTGGAGTAAGTTTTCCAAAATTATAATGTAAAAATTAATTTATTAAAAAACATTTTAGTTTTTATGTTAAACATATGTTTTAGTTATTTTTAAATAAAAATTATTTTGATTTTAAAGATATTATCAAACTATTAAAATTAAGAAATATAATAAATGTTAAATTTAGCGTCCCAGGCAGAGTGAGCAATCCTCAGCGCATAAAATCATTTATTTATTTTAAAATCGTTAAAAAAATTTGATATTGTATTCTTTGTTATTTCAACATTTAAAAATAAAAAAAATTCCACATTTTGTGAAGATCGTAATCTTATGTAACAAACTATAAGGATTTATATCTTCTAAACTAAATTTACTCAATTAACAAAAAAAAATTCATTAGATTTTTATAATTTAATTCAAAACATTGAAACTTCTTGAATATTCTTACTCGATCTAAAACTGAATTAAACTATACAGATTTTAAGTTTCCAAATATACTTAGTTTTCTAAATAATTTTTAAGTATATGTTTTAGATTCAAATATAATTTATGTTTTAAAAGAAAAACTAGGATCCCACATCGAAAGATGAAAGAAGTTTTATTCCTTCCGAGCTCCTATATATGAGTTTTAATATTATTTTCAATCTCACACCAATTTTGGTGCAGTAAGTGCAATAAACCGATTTAATCGAGATCCAAGCACAAAAACATATTCAGTTAAATTCGGTTTTGAAATAATTTGAATTAGTTTTAATATATATGTTAAAAAATAAAATTTAATACTGTTAAAAATTATTGCGATCATTGTTGTCACGGGTCGGACACAAATATAATTTAATATATATGTTATATGACGGGTTAACAATGTTGTGTAAATTAAAATTTATTATGGTTATAAACTAGTGCCTATCATCAAAGGTCGATAACAAATATATTTTAATACATATATCTCGTCTGATTAATTAAATATGTCTTATAACTTGAAATTATTATGATTACAAATAATTCATTTAAAATCAATTGTTGCCACGGGTCAAAAATAAATAAATTTTAATATATGTGTCGTATGACATGTTAAATATATTGTATTGATTAAAATTTATTATTATTTTAACAAATTAAAATTTTGAATTAATAATAATGGTTATGAATTTGTTATTATATTTTCCTTGCTTTATTAAATTCAATATATATAAAATATTTAATATTTTAGAGTTTTAGAATCTATATTTATTAAGAAATAAAAATAGTTGTAATAAATTAAAATTTTTATAAATAATCGATACTATTATTTAAATCATATGCAATACAAAAATGCAATATATATTCTATTATTGGAATTATTCTTTTTCATTAGTTTAATATATAACTATATATTTACACATATATATCAACCACTAAATATAAAACAAAATGTTTACTTATTATTATAAAATACAAATCTAATGAAATACAATACATATATTATATATTATAAAACTAAATTAAATTTCATTGAAAAATTTTATATGCCTTTTTATATTAAATACATATACATTTTTTACTAAATCATTTTGATAAATTTTTCATCCCGCGCATGGCGCAGGTTAATACCTAATTCATATTAAATAAGGATTTACAAAACTAAAATTAAATAAATAAACAATCAATTTTTATAATAAAAACTAAAATCGTGACAAAAATTAAAATCCACAATAAATTCAGAAAAAAAAATCAAAAGCTAAAATTTAAACACTAATACCTAGAAGCCATTGAAGGTTGTGATCCATAGGAAGAAGAATGTGTGATTTTCCTAGATTCCAGCTTGATTTTGTAAAGTGAGAAGAATTTTTAAGATATTTTGATTTTTTCAGGAATCCCTAATTAAAACAAAGGAATCTTAAATTTTGGTTCGGTTCCTCGGGTACCAAACCGGTTCTCGGGTTCAGGTCGGGTCCGGTTCGGGTACCCATAACTCACTAAATTAAAACCCAATAGGGTATTTTATTTTTACGGTTTGGGTATGGTTCGGGTTTTTTCGGGTCGGGTTTCGGGTCTCGGGAATTATGCCCAGGCCTACCAAAAACTATTGAACATTCATGGGCTGAGTTTTTTTTCATGAACTTTTTTAAATTGAGTATTATTTTAAAGAAAAAGTTCTTACTCAACTCTTTTTTATCATCTTTCTATTGTAATTTAGTTTGAAATAATTTATTGACATGACGTAGCTAAATCGCATGTTTGACGCGTGTCAATTTTCATTTAAAGATATAAATCTGTGTATATAGTATAAAATCTGGAGATAATATCAAAATCCGATAAAAGTTAAATATATTTATGTTTTTCAACTTGTAATATATTTTAAGATAAGAATTATAAATGGTATTATTTTAATTTAGTTTTGATGTTATTCATTGATAATTATTATTCACACAAAACAACAAATGTTAAATGGCATATTTCATAAATATTGTTCATAGAAGATCTCTTGCCATGATCACTAACTAACACTGCCAAATATACAAAACTGATTTAAATATATATTTATTTTAATATTTAAACATTTCGTTGGCAAAATATGTCAATACAAAAAATGCATTAATTACGTACGTTAGTGAGTTTAACCGATTTGACCCAATCCATATATAAAGTAGAGTAGAGTAACAAGACGAGAACACCAAAGAAAGAAAGAGATCTAGGCATAAGAGATGGATCATAGAAAATTTGAAAATAACATCACAAGCAGAAAAGTATCTTCGTCGACCTCGTCGATGCAAGTTAGGATTCTCAACAGTCAAGCCACACTCAATCGTGTCTTGGAGAAATTGGAACAAGAGAGAGAGCGTGGAAAGGCAAGTCTCTTATTTTTCTAATAATTCTTACAATATAAATTTGTGGGTTAAGAAATATGATTTAGATGAATAAATCAACATCTAGTCACAACCTTAAGAAATTTTATTATAAGAAAAAAACTAACCAGCTGATTTTTCTTAACTTTTAGATTTTGAAGAAGAGGTTAGCAGAGACCCTTGAGAAGAACAATATCAAGGAGATTAAAAATCAAACATTGGAGGAGATGGTTGCGTTCAGAGAAAAGCTTGAAGCTCTCAGAGAAATGATAAAGACTCAAATTACGGAGAAGGAGGCTTTAAAGCTCTCCGAAATTAAGGATACAATGAAGAAGTAGAAATAGTAATACTATTTCTCATGACATTGATTGTTGTTTAAGGTTTTCCTTCAAAACCTTTATGGAACAGTTTTCGTTTATTGTAATAATTGAAGGGGTTGTATTGTTTATCTTTTCGTTTTCATATTGAATTAACTTTTGATTTAGTATTCACCGAATATTGGTTAAAAATGAGTTTTCCGGTCTAGTTCAAATGATAGTTGATATTTTATAAATAAATGGTTAAAAAATCATAATGGTAAGGGTTTATCGTTTCATTTAATGGCATTCATCAATCAGCGATAAAAAAAAGAAGAAAAATCTTATCTACAAAACATATTGTTAATAGAGAAAAATAACATAAGATCTGCAATCGCAGAATTTTTTACGATCTCGGACTTCCATTATTATAAATAGATTTTGTCGGGTTTAACTGTTGACGGTTCACAACCACATAGTCTTTTAAATAGATAATAACTTCGACGATTACTAAAAATATTTTAGAAAAGTTTCCAACAAATTCAAGCTGCTTTATTTAATAATTATCAATTTAATTATAAAATATCAAATAATATAAAAAAGAAAATATTAACTTTTTTACTAGAAAGAAGAAGATAATGTTTCCTTTTGAAAAATAGAACCAAAATGAAGTCGTTTTGGTGATTTCCAGTAATAAAACCAAAACGACATCCTTTGATACAAATGTTTATATTAGGGTTAAAACACCTTTTTAATTATGTGAAATTTTGATTTATCACAAGTTAGTGATTAATTTCATTGTTAGAGTAAATATATAAATATGCAAAATTAAGTTGTTTGTATATGATATGGACATAAAATATTGTTTTACGTACATTTTAGCACGACCCCTAAGGTTATAAATAATCCATAAAATATGAGTTAATGATTAAATTAACATTTTTAGGGTAATTAATATATATATGCATAATTTATAAATGTATAAAATATTGTTCACATACGTTTTAGCACCACCCCTAAGAGTTTTTCATATTAATTTGTTATATATTTAATAATTAAATTGATAATTATTACAAAAGATTAGAGCAGCTTGAATTGGTTGGAAAAAAAAAAATTTAAAGCATTTAGTCGTCAAAAATCATCAAAAATAAAAAAGTTAGAATCTATTATAAAATTATGTGGTTGTGAACCATCAAAAAATTAAGCTAGACGAAATCCATCAAAATTTATGTCTCTAAATGGGTTGAGGCAAATGCATGTTTGATGTCTCTACATTTTCGTGGTTTTAGAGAATCATTTAGCATCATTTTAGGGCCTTTTAGTTGTACATATGTTGCATTCATAGACTTTATTAGTAAATTTGCAATTTTTGGAAAGTATTATATTAGCATTGCATACATATGAATTTTGGAGATTTTTCAGGATTTTCAGGATTTTCAGGAGCTTTCAGAACGATAATGAAATTTGGAGAAGGAAAGGAAATTGCACAAGGAGGGACCAACTTCTATATCGAGCCAGCACCACTCGGATTGATTAACATCATGTTCACCATCGAGCCTTGGCCCCTCACCTCAGTCCCGTGATCGAGCCACCACTAAGCCGGCTCGATCACCTCTGCCGTTCACCCCGATCGCAGTTTTTCCTCCACTCGAGCCCACATTGAGCCAAGACAAAGCAGGCTCAATCATCTCGGCGAGTCGACCTTGGCCTCGATCACCATTGAGCCCACCTTGGCCCTCCACCTCGGTCGTCTTAGACTTCACCTCGATGGTCCGGCTAAACACCTTGATGGTTCAGGCCAAGCACCTTGATCTCTCGGCCCAACTCCTAAGCCACCTCGATTACGTCTTCAACATGGCTCGATCACATCACGTTACCATGATCAAGTCGAGCAGCTCCGACCCGACCAACTAGGTTCCAAGATTGACTTGACCCAAGACCCAGTTTAATCATTGCTTTTTGTCTTTTATGCGTTTTATGGCTTTTCTCAAAACACTATAAAAGCCTTAAAACGCCTCCATTTCGAAAAAGCGTTAATTTTTAGCCATTTTTGGTCTTATTTTAGGTTTATCTTTTTCTCTGTTTTTTCTTCTTCATGTTCTTCATGTAAGAACCCAGATCTTTGATTAAGTTTATGTTTACCTTCTATTTCTTCATTTCCATGCTTAAATTAGGGCTGTGAACTATTTGGTGCATTTTGATTTACGTTTTTCTACTTTTAATCTCGTTTTCACCTTGATTACTTTCTCTGGTTTGCTATTGTTTCATTGTTACTCTGTTTTTCTGGGTTAGTGTTTTTGCTGTTCATCATCTTCATCACATTTTCAACTTAGTGTTCTTGCTGTTTATCATCGTTGACTTCTGATTCGAATGTCTTGTTTAGTAGTTATTCTTTCCTGGTTTTCTGATTTCGCACCAAGCATGCGTAGTGAGTTGTTACCTTAGGTTCCTGAGTATGGGGTGGACTGGTGTTGATTCCTTGTTCCTCCTAGGCTCCTAAGTTTGATTGCGTATAGATCCCTTATGTTTCATTGCTCTTCATGATGATTTCTTTTTGATCAATTGTAATATCATTTTAGGCATTTCAGCACTCAGAAGGTGTTCAATGAAATGCATGAACATGGTGATTTCAGAGATATGCATATCCTAGCCTAAGAGATTAGATGTTTAGGGTGCTTATTGGCT
Source organism: Iberis pinnata (assembly GCA_900406425.1). NCBI lineage: Eukaryota > Viridiplantae > Streptophyta > Magnoliopsida > Brassicales > Brassicaceae > Iberis > Iberis pinnata. Next base: position 4,361 of record OVBE01016385.1, on the reverse strand, counting down.
TTATTAGATTGGTTCTTCATGCCTACTAGGTAGTGTACCGCTAACAAGAGTTAGTCTGGTGACTGCTTAGAATGATTCCATTTATCAAGAGATTGAACTTCGTTGCATATGAATCTGTTGTCTAGGGGTAACTCATTGCTTGAGGTATGTTATGAGTTTAGGGAGTTCAGGAAGGATCTCTGGTCAATTACTCTCATTCTCGGGAACTGCTTACATTTTATTGCTCTTTTACCCATTTTGCTTTTCCTGTTTACGTTTACTAGCTATCTATCTTTCATTTATGCATGCTTACTCTCATTTATGTTTTTACTTTATACATGTTTGCTATGTTATGTTTGTTTAGAACTATTAGTAAACCCCATATTTTTATTCAGCTTGAATTAATATTTCCACTTCATCTAGATTGTTAGCATCATACCCATATGGATTGACACCCTATATATACTGCAATGACATGTCTGTGAGGATAGGGAATTGATTTAACAACACGTGAAAAGCGTGTTATCATTGTTCAACCAATGATGAAAAAGTGGTTCTGAAACTTTTAAAGAGTGTGATCTTCCCTAGATTTGGTATACCAAGAGTTGTCATAAGTGATGGTGGTTCCCATTCATCAGCGAGGTGTTTGAGAATCTGTTGAAAAAATATGGGGTAAAGCACAAGGTGGTGATGCCTTATCATCCCCAAATTAGTGGACAAGTTGAAGTTTCCAACAAACATATTAAAGCTATTCTGGCAAAAGTTGTAGGAATTTCAAGAAGAGACTGGTATACCAAGCTTGATGACGCACTATGTGCATATAGGACAACTTTTAAGACACCAATAGGACGCACACCATTCCAACTCTTTTGTGGAAAAGCATCTCACTTGTCGGTGGAAGTTGTGTACAAGGCACTCTGGACAACTAAGCTCCTGAATTTTGATCTCAAGACATCTTAGGAAAAGAGGGAGATAAACCTGCATGAACTTGAAAATATCAGGCTTGAAGTTCTACCATATGGAGCCATCACACTGATCGCAAAATCTGGGGAAGTATTTACAGTGAATGGTCAAAGGGTAAAACATTACTTGATGGATAGGGTCATTTCAGAAGGGACCTCGGTTCTCCTTGGAGAATCATCTCAGGGTCAATAAAATTAAAACAGGAAGTCAAGCTTAGCGACTTTAAACAAGCTCATTTGGGAGGAATTCCCATGTATATCCATGCATATCCTTGTATATAACTTTTTTCCTTTTTAATTCACGATTAGTATTTCTCTTAATGCATTTAAGTTTCTGTTTGGATTTGGGTGTTTCAGGTACAATAGATCATGTCACGGACACTTGATTCAGAAAAAGAGGAATTTTTGGTCGAGTTGAAAAAGTATTGAGCCGAAACAAATTTGGTCGAGCCAATATTCCGGCTTGATCACGGGACGCAAAAGTGTTTTGATCAAGCCGGGCACGGTTCTGATCGATCCCCAAGAGAGGATGATCGAGGCTAAAACATCTTTTGATCAAGTTCAACTCGATCACAACTCGATTTTGATCGAGTCAAAAACAAGCCAACCCGAGAGAGTTGATCGAGCTACACCTTTACATCTAGCCGAGGTCAAGACATCTTAGGGTAACTCGATCAAAATACCAAGGACCCATCTTGATCAACTTGGCAAAAAGTCCGCTCGCACCCATCAACTCCTTGTCCTCCCACTTGCCCAACACTTTACTTTACCACCACAAACCTCACATTTACACCTCCACCACAAGCTTCACCTTTATACCTCCACCACAAACCTCAACTTTACCTCACTTCCACAAGTTTCAACTTCACCCTTCCACCACATACAACTTTCGACCCCATGTCTACTAAAGGGAGTTCACTTCTCACTTTTTTCTACTCTTACATCTTCCATTAATCTTATACTAGAAATTGTTCTCATTAATTCCTTTGCTACAAAATTCTCCATTTCTTCAATGTTTTGTTCGATTTACCTGAGGTTTCAAGATTCAACAGATTTGCACCAAGCTTTTAAGAATCCTCAAACTCGGTTTTTAGCTCTTAAACTCATGAAAACTTGATTTGAAGTATTTTTTTATGAAGTTTGGTTTTGGTCTGTTTTCAAATAAAAATCGGCTATGTTTTTGGAATTTTTGGTTCCTCAACTTTTGAAAGTCTATTCTGAAAATTTAGAAACATTGATTTTGACTCTGTGGATTCTCTGGAAACCGGTTCTACTTTGATCACCACCTTTTCACTAAGACTATACATGACTTAGGGTTTTAACTTTGATAGAGTCCTTCAATTGCGTTTTCACATAGCATATCATAACGACTCTAACTTTTTTTAATAGAAATCATCATGTCAAATTAAGCTTCAGTTGAAGGCATATACAGGACGTTGATGCATCTCAACTTCATTGGGTCAGTATTCCTAGATACGGTAACCTTGAGAACCCTGAGCATCCTTGAACATGTTACAAATATATTGAAGGATATGGTGATATCAAGCATGCTTACAATGGAGTTCGAAGCTCACCTGAAACCGACATGCATGTTCCTGGCCTCCTTGGAAGTGTTCTATACTGAGGGAAGGTAACGAGAATGGGGGAGGTTTTATAACCTTTCAGGATTTAAATGGTACAACTCACAAGTTCACTTTCAATCAATTGGGGGCTACTTATGGATTCAAGTGCAAGAGGTTCCAACCAGATGTATTCGAAAGTGTTCCAGATGAGATCAAAATCATTTGGGATGTGATAGGGTTCACTGCATTCAAGGCAAGGAGAACCAAGAGTTCTTGCATCGGCCACCCAGCAGTTAGATATGTACAACAAATCATCGCCAAATTCTTTTTCTCTAGGTGTGATACTAGCGTTGTCTTAGCAGAAGAGATGGACTTCTTGCGTCTGGGCATCGAGCGACATGTCTGCAATACTCTGCAGACCCAGATCTTATTCCATACTTTCTTTGAAGAGAAAATATGCCCTTTAAAGATATTCCTGCAGCAGTTGCTGAAGTTCAAGGAACCTAACTAGAGTACATGAGAAGGGATTATGCTTTAATTAAGAATTGGAGGGTGGATAACACCTATCCTTCAGTATACTCAGGGACCGCTTGGTAGAAGCGCATGGACACCAAAGCTGATGGATATCGATTACTTGAAGAAGCCCAATTCATAGTGGGGAAAATGGATGCTCAATTATGCTATCAGTTCATGGCATAAAACAACACCAAAGTAATCATGACATGAACTTTTTTGTTTGTGTTTGAAAGATTTGAGAATGTGCCTTTAAACCATGATACATCCAACACAAGGGATATCCTCTCAGCAATGACACACCTGTCATGATGTTCTGATGACCTCCCAAACCACTCCCTCCAAGGTCCATCTCCAAACGACCATCGTATGATCCGCTGCATTTTCATTTTTTATGTTTTCTGCTTATGCATGTTTTTGCGTGTTTATGCTTTTGTTTCATGTCTTACCCCTAAGTTCTCCCGAAAATTTGAATTACATAAGAGACTTGTAATTTGAGTTTTGGGGAGGGTTTAGGGGCTTTCCATCTAATGAACTTTGTTGTTTGTGTTTCTTAAACTCCAATCATGCATAACATCTAGGGCATAGAAAAACCATAAAAACGTTGAAAATTTTTATACAGTTTTCAAAGAAAAAAAACAAAGTGGTCATGTAGTTGCATTTAGGTTATTAGGGTTATATTTGTCATCTGCATTTGCATAGGGAACTAGGATGATAACAACCTTGTAAATATATTGTTTCCTTAGGTAGTGTCAATGCCCCGATTATTAGTTGTCTAATGCATTCTGATTGAATCTGAAGTAAGACTGCACCATACTTGGAATGTGAAATTGCATGATCCTTTCTTTTCTGAAGCATGTTGTGATATGAAGTTTATCTCTGCTTATCAGAACCTAAAACTGACATTTAATTATCATGTTTATGTGCTGGATTCGACTCATGGGTATAATATACATATTTGGATTATGTTCTACTGTTTCACCACTCCTGTTAATCCAAATAGGCTTCCCACCTTTAACCTTGCCTTCTTTCAAGCCATTTATGAATTACTAAGTGTTAGGACTTTTTATGGAATAAGCTTGGTAGCAAGTGTTAGGTTTGAACTGACAAAAATAGAATCTCATGTAGTTCTAGTTCACATTTTTTTGAACTAGATAGGACTAGATGGGTTCGATTCTGGGTACTGGGGTTGGTTTGAAAAAGAGGGATATATGGGATTCTGTTCTTGTATGCATATAAGTATTCTTACCTTTAGCATTTTGCTAAAGCTCATTCCTTTTTTGAGAGATCTGATAGTAGGTATTTCTCTCTGCCTACGTAGGTCAATTCCTAATTACACTATCAT
>OVBE01016384.1:0-10971 GCA_900406425.1 Iberis pinnata | reverse complement strand
CATTTCTTCTTTTGAGTTCTTTCATTTTAGGAACATGGGACGTGCAAGAGACTCCGACCGTACCGCACCACCAGCTGCAGAACAGGGGAAGGGAATTGCATCGAGTAGTGACCTTGCCATTGACCCGATCATTGACCCGACTCTCATGAACCATCCTTGGCCAAGGAAAGTTGAGTTACCGTTCCGTTGCAATATCGACTTCACCATTCCCGAGCTCAGAAAACACAAATCTTGGAAGGACATGAAGATTACGGACAAGTGGGACCGGTTTGATGGCATGTTTTACAACATTTTCATCCAGACCAAGTTCTAGCCTACTCGATTTGCTGAGAAGAATGTCCTATTGCATCTTGGAGCTCTTAATGATATCGAAGAAATGCTTTAGACTATTATATTTGGGGATTTCCCTTCTGGTCCTACCCGCTATACAAGGAGCTTTCCAAGCAGGTTCTCGCTTCATTCTGCATTGTGAGTTAAAATTGTGAGGATCCTAAGCATCCGTGAATGTCTAGGACCAAGGTGCAGATCTTTGTTCTGGGACGTCTCTACAAGATTCCGATGATTGAGTTTGGTCCTATTTTTGGCTTTGCTTTCCGCGGTTACGAGTCCAAGACACCCACGTTTCATCACCTGCATGATCTTTGGGGTATCATTGCCCGTAGTCGATTTGAGTCCAAGAATGCCAAGATGACTCTCATCTGTAATCCGACCTTGCGCGTGCTCTGTAAGATTATCAGTGTCACTTTCTCTAGTAAGGAAGAATTCGGTTCCCTTAGGAACCTTGAGTTGGAGTTCATTCATTACGCCATTAGCCGATTCACATTGGAGCACTATGAGACTGATCAAGATCGCCACTCGCATGATGCCAACCTTGGTTGGTTATTTGCTCAGTCCTTGGACGAAAGGAAGTTCCTTGCAATGAGGAACCCGTCAAGGACAAAATATATGGGGTGTTTGATTACTCCGATTTTACAGCCTGTTGGGATTCCGCTTCAGCATTTTCCTCAGGAAAAAGGTGAGAATTGGGTTGATGAGAAATACATTGGTAATACCAAGTGGTTCGCTTCTTTCAGGAACTATTTCTTCGAGAACTTGGCAGGACAGATTTGCAAGATCTGGTTGCCAAAACCCGAGTCACAAAGCATCACTTCATTTCAAAATGTTTAATTCTTACCGGGTGTTGAGCACCTAAACAACGAACCCGCTGCCGTTACCAGAATTCCAGGTAGACGTTGTCTCAACCAAAGACGTCGCAGAGCCGAAGATGAAGATGATGCTGAGTTTCAAGCTGAAGTTCATGAGTTCTCGGACATAGAGGAGATCCCTGAGTATATTCTTCCACCGGTTCGTGAAGATATGAGTCAGGATGACAAGATTGCTTGGCTCATGGAATCTCAGCAAAGGAACAACAAGCTTATGCGGGACAACAACAGTCTCATGAAGAGGATATTGAGGAAAGTTTATGGATGTTTCCGGCCTCCTTAGGAGACAAACTGATGATGAGCAAGAGCGTGGAGAGCATGAGGATGATGCGGTGCAGCGAGATAAGGCTGGAGGATCCGGTGGACGATCTGATTGAGTGATTATCAGGACTTCTTTATAGTATTTTTTCTCACTTTTGAACTCATGTCTTTTTCTATTTTTCTGTTTTTGATACCTATTTATTTCTATTTTTTCCTTCTCCTTGCTTTATTTTCACACCGGGACGGTGTGAAGTAAGTCCGGGGGAGGGAGTATGTACTAACGTTGTTCTGACTTCTATTTTGGTATTTTGTCAGAAATGACGAATTTTTCAAAATTTTCGTTTTGAATTCCCTGTGTCTTTTAGAGTCGAAGGAATCATGGTCAAAACCGATTATGATAATTAACCAAGTGTGGTATGGTTTTCGATCTTTCTGGATTACTAACTTAGATTGATTGCTTAGATTAGGATTGGAACCCCATTGCTGATTGCTTGTTTCTGAAAGTTGTGGTCTTTGAAGTTATTGATGATTTGATGCTAGCTCTGCATTAATAGGACTTAATCAGAATTTGAACTATTCTTGTCTATGGTGTTGATTTACTTTGAAAATTAGGTACTTTGCTCTTCAATGTTCTGTAAAGCCGACAAGTTCTTCCAGTACGGTCCGGGTCCTTTCTCTCTCTCCCTTCATAAAATAAAAAAAAAGAAGAAAAACCGGCTTAGAAAAATTGTTGAAAGCGTGACCTCGAAGTCCGTAGTCATTGTCGGGGCTGTTGAAAAACAGTTAGAATCATGAAAATGCAGAAAACTGCGAACATGAAAAAGAAAAAACGCAGATAAGTGCGAATCTTTAGAAAAAAAGAAGTGAGAAAGGGAGAAAAAGGATCAAGACCGGAAGTCGGTTGATGCTCTGTTTGGTATGGGAATTTCGATAGAAAAGGTATTTGAGTAAATTGATTGATATACCATAGATGAGAATGTATGTGTTTGAACTTAAATGATTTTATAGAGCTGGTTGATTTGATTTGTTACTTCATTGATTTGGGATTTAGAGTAGGAAGCGGTTTATTAGTTCAGTGGTGGTAAACAGTCTAGTCTAGGTAGTTATTTGAGATTGGTGTCTTTTGGGATTTGAGACTGTGCTTATGGTTGTTGAGGTTTTGTGAGTTTCTTTTTGGTCCATTTTCAAACCTCTTCTTTGGATTGAATTTTTCTTTACATGAGGACAAGCAAAGATCTAAGTCTGGAGGAGTTTTTATTACTCGTTTTTAATGCATTATAGTGGGCATTTATGTCTGCTATTCTGCATTATACCGAGTGTTTTCCTTACAAATTAGTATATTTCTGGATTTTTAGGTGTTCGGGTCGTTTGGGAGCTTAAAGGAACATTTCAGGACATTTCAGAGCATTTAAGAAATTTCAGAAGAATGACTAAGTGAAGAAATGATTTGCACGATCGGGCACATTACTTTCCCGATCTGGAAAATGTTCCTGTAAAGTTTTGGCAAAACTGATCGATCGAGCAAAGAACGAAGGATTGAGCAATAAGGCAATCTTCCCGATCGGGCAGATGTAGATCGATCGGGCAGATTACCCAAGCGGAACCTTAATTTTCTAATTTTGTACAAAAGTCCTCTATTCCTATCCAAACTTCCATATTTTAGATTTTTACTTTTTAGAACTATAAAAGCCTCTTGGCTTAGTTTTTTAATCTAGTCCTTTTTACTTTTGCAAACTTTGAGAGCTTTTACTGGGAGAAGAATTCATGAACCTTGCATTTGGAGAAGAAATTTTGAACCCTCTTTTAATATATCTATTTTATCGTTTTCAATCATGTATTCTATTCAGAAATTTATTTGTGTTTGCTTTGATATGTATGAGTAGTTCACTAGTTAGGTTTTAGTGTTTTCCTAAGGGAAAACAGGTTTGAATGTTAGGTTTAATATTGTAGGATTGAATTTGTTAGGTTCTTAGTCTAAATATGTTCTTAATGCATGAATTAGCTTGATCAACTAGTTCATGATTATAGGTTGATAAATAAAAAGGGATTTGATTTAAAACCCTGACCTAATTTAGATGAATAAGTGTTTAAATTCGCGGGAGTATTGTTTAAATGCTTATGAACAATTGAATATGATTTTTAATGCATGATCGAATTGCTTTAAACACGGCAGAAGTTTGTCTCTGGCAAATCGATGATAGGGTTTAATACTCCGGGAGGACATTATTCTACAATCGTTTTTCATTTCGAGAACTATTTTCAATCTAAATCCTGCATGTTAACTTCACTTTAAACCTGAATACCTACGGATTTTCCTAATGCCTAGCGTTTTTATATTATAGTTTTTAATCCGTTTTTATTTTCCGTTTTGAATTTTTTACAACAATCACTTAATTATTCTTGCTTTAGCTAGATTTGAAACTGAAAATGAACGTGTACTTTCTGGAATCTGTGGATTCGATACCCTTTTCTATGCTACATTTAACTGTTCTCTGCAGTACTAGTATTGGATTAAATTTTTAACCTATCACTCATCTAGGAATAGGGTGGTGATACTTTAGTGTGATGTTGTTGATGGCTCTACAATCCACACACATTCTCCATGTGCCATCCTTTATAGGTACAAGTAAGACTCGTACAACACAAGGATTCATGCTTTCTCTTATGTGGCCTTTGCTCATAAACTCCTCAACTTGCCTCTGAAGTTCTTTAGTTTCAACAGGATTGGTCCTATAGGCTGGTCTATTAGGTAGTGTTGCTCCTAGAATAAAGTCTATTTGATGTTCTACGCCACGAATTGGTGGAAGACCTTCTGTTGCTTCTTCAGGGAAAACATCACTATATTCCTGCAATAGTTTAGACATACCACTAGGAAGTTCCTGTGCAAGGTTAGTGAAACTCACAAGAGCTTCTCTATAGACAAATAGAAAAACTGGTTTTCTGAATAAAGAGTTCGTTTTACTTCACCAGGTTTAATATAGTGGCTGGTACTTAGAGGTTTCTCCTTCTCCTATTCATTCTTAATTTTCTTAAGAACTTGATTTTGATAAATTTGACTAGGAGTTAAAGGTAAGAGTGTAACATTTATGTCTTACAATTCGAATGAGTAGTTGTTGGTGTAGCCATTATGTATAACTTTTCTATCGAATGGCCATGGCCTTCCCAATAGTATGTGACTTAATCCCATGGTTAGAACATCACACATTATTTCTTCTTCATATTTTCCAATAGTAAAAGTCACATTAACTTGATGAGTAACTTGTAGTTGTCCTCCCTTATTAAGCCATTGTAGTTTGTAAGGTCTAGGGTGCTTAATGGTCTTAAGATTCAGCTTCTCAACCATACTTTCACTAGCTGCATTAGTACAACTTCCTCCACCGATGATGAGGCTGCATACTTTGTCTTTAACAAAACAGCGTGCGTGAAACAAGTTATCCCTTTGCTCTGTTTCTTCTGTCTTGTTTTGACCACTCAAAGTTCTTCTTGCTACAAGCATTTCACCAACTATTGGTGCTTCTTCTTCTTCTTATGGTTCAGATTCAGAAATTATGTCTCCATTGTCAAGCAACAGGAAAGTCTTCTTGCTAGTACATTCTTTTGCCATGTGACCCATTCCTTGACATTTAAAATATCTAATTCGACTGCTGCCACCATCTGAAGAAGCAATACCTTTACCTTTGTAATTTGGTTTAGGCTCATCTTTGGTTTTAGTGGAGGCTGGCTTGTAGTCTTTGTTGTAAGATGGTTTATTGTCCTTGTAGTCTTTAGGTTTTGTTGATCCAGAGGTAAAGCTTGGTTTACTAGTTCTTCTTTTTTTCTGAAATTCAATCAGCTCAGCCTTGTGTACCATCTCTTCAATATCTAGATAGGATTGAAGCTCTAGTTTATCTTGTATATCTCTGTTTAATCCTCCCAAGAAACTAGACATTGTAACTTCATCATCTTCATTCAAATCAGCTATAATAAGAAGCGTCTCCATTTCTTGATAATAATCTCTAACTGAGTTGCTGCCTTGAGTGAGCGTTCTTAGTTTGTTTAGTAACTCCCTGTTGTAGTGATTTGGTACAAACCTTCTCCTCATATAGGTTTTGAGTTGCTACCATGTAGCAATTTTTGGATCACCACATCTTCTTTTAGTAATATTCAGTTGTTCCCACCATAATAAAGCATAATCACTAAATTCAGAGACAACAATCTTCACTTTGTTGGGCTTATAAGTTCCTTGTTCCTTGACAATCAAAGTTGGATTCCATCTTCCTTTCCCACTCTAAATAAGCTTCAGCGTCATTCATGCCTTGAAAGGATGGAAACTTCATTTTGATGTGATCAAGTTGTTGTCTAACATGATCTCTATTGTTTCTTCCACGTATATGGCCTCTTCTACTTTGATCTGATCCATGGCTGCCATAATAATCATCAAAACCTAGGTTATTACATTCTGATTTTATAGCTTCTCTTGCTGCTCTAGCTTCTCTTGCTTCTCTATCAATCCTAGCAACATATGAAGGTGTAGGAATATGTTCAGATTCAGAATGAGAATGCTTTCCAAATTCTTCTCTAAGTTGCGGAACAAGTCTTTGTTGAGATTCAAGCATCATCTGTTTGAACTGCTCCATAATCTCTGGAGAAATGTTTGTATTGGCCATGATTCCTATATCAAACACAACAAACTCGCAGTAAACAAGCACAATAACACCCAAAAACATATTCAAAAACAGAAAACAGAACATAAATCAAAATAGTTCCAATTTCGTGCAATAGAAGTTGAAGGGTGAAACTAGGGTTCTTCACAAGTTTTGAACGAAACAAAAGGCTTAGAAACACANAAGATGGCTCTGATACCACATGATACGATCCTGATTCTATTCCCCTTGGATCTTTATCTTTGAATGAAGCTTTTTGGACCGAAACTCAACTTTAAGTGAAGAACAGTTTTTGGAACTTGTGGAACTTGATGATAATGGAATATGGACGAAATAGAGATGAGAATGATGATAAAACAATCAAGAGATGATGATCTTGTTTGAGAGTTGAATGGATTCTCAAAAGACTGCGCTTGTAAGAGAAATCCAGAATTCTGGTGGTTTGGCTCTAACCACTTAGAATTGTTTTGAGTCAATAGTATAAGGGTTTTATAATGAAAATTGACTGATTTTATTGATAGATTTCGAGCACATTATATAAAACACCTTCTCTTGGAAATAACATAACAGTTTTAAATGCTGGAAATTAAATGAAAGCACGCAAAAGGTTGGTTGTTGAGTCTAACTTTGAAATTTAAATGCGTTATAAGTAGAAAAGATATTTTCCCTCCTTTGATCAAGTAATAACTAAGTAACTTAGGCGAAATTGAATTATCAAACCTCGTTAAAAACCTTTGCATAGAAAACCCATTGGGACAAAACCATGCAAAGGAAAACAGTGCAAGATAACCACTTAGTTACTTAGTGTATTGACTTGATATTCTTCTTTATTTGCATAGGTGTAGATGTTGTAGATGTCCCTTGGTGTTGAGTCTCCTAGCTACATCCTCTTGAGTGAACTCTTGACTCCTTTAGCTAACTCTTTAGCCTTAGCTCTAGTGATCACTCCATCTCTTACTTTGAAAGATTCTTCTAAATCTTGCCTATCCACTATCTCTTCATCCGTTGAGTCTCCTTGTGAGTAGCTTGTTGGAATCACATCATTAGATGTATTTTACGACTGAGCACTAATATCGATTAATTATTAGGACCGAGCAAATGATGCTTATTACGCAGTATGAGGCTATGATGTGAATTAATAATAACTCAGTTAGTAAGTAAAGAACATAACTCATATATACACAAAGATAAAAAAGGCCTTTAGTAGGACAACTCATTCCTGACGTTTGTTTACTATTGTTTCCTCTTTTAATCTGTTTACATATTCTCATGCGTGCCAAATAATTGTGTGACTTTGATGCGACGTGATTCTCCCTCTCTTTCTTTAAAAATTACAAAATCTTTATTTAAAAAAAAAATTTAAATATAAAACATCGATTAAAAAGAAACACAGTGACTACGTTTTATATTGCCTCTCACTTTGAATACATTATAACTATATAAGACAATAATAATAACCCAGCCGATTGATAATCAATAACTTAGCCGTGTAAACATAACTTAGTCATATAATATCGAGAAATTGTTATAACCGAGTAAAATGATGTCTTACTTGTACTATGCAACTATGATGGGATAATACGTTTTTGAGGTCAAACCGTATGCTTATTACGTCCCAGCTATGACAGGACGATCAAGTCAGTCTCTCTCTCTCTCTGTCGCGGCTAAAGATGTTATAATACGCATATATAATATGATGTACAAGGCGTGTAATGATGTCTTATTACGTTACCAAGGACAACAAAAAATTGAAGAGGCGGGAATACCAAAAATTGTGCCTCTTCGATTAATACACGACTAATATCATTTTTCTACAGGGCTGAGTTATTCTTAAATTGGTAAACGTAATAATGGTTGAGTTAATCTTAACTCGGTAACATAATAAGGGCTGAGTTTCTGGAATGTAATAAGGATTGAGTTATCCTTAAGTCGGTAAACTTGATAAGGGCAGGGTTGAGTTATTCCTACCTCGGTAACTGAAATTGTAATAAATTTTCTTTAAAACCCTTTATTATTTAGAGAATAAACTTAAGAAATTCTGACTGGCAAACCGTCAATCAGACCTTTATTTGTGTACAGTTTAGTGACTTTTACAAGCAAATTTTATTAGTTAGACCTCGGTTATGAAAATTTCTCGATATTAGAAGCGGTAATACTTATCCGTATTACAAAAGACTAATATCTGAGTTAATGTGTTTTAAAGAAAAATTTTCATAACCGAGGTCAAACATATATTAGTCATGTGTAATACGAATAAGTATTACCACTTTTAATATCGACAAATTTTGCATAACCGAGGTCAAACTGATAGGATTTGCTTGTAAAAGTCACTAAACTGTACACAAATAAAGGTCTAATATGATAGGAATAACTCAGCGCTGCGCTTATCAAGTTACCAACTTAAGGATAACTCAATCCTTATTACATTCCAGACGTACGAATAACTCAGCCCTTCTTACGTTACCGAGTTATCGATAATATTGCAATATACAAATTTTTGATACTTTAAATTTGGAGAATGCCTTTGGAGAGAAAACAATGATTCTCCAAATTTAGATACCATCATTCACTAAATTTAGAGAGCCGCTTTGGAGATGCTCTAATAGGGGTGCTCCAAAGGAAACTCTAAATCACTAAATTCAAGTTTCTTAACCATTGGAGGTAAAAAAATTTAAAAATCTTAACAAAGTTTCTTAATCATTAAACTGATTATAAAATTGGTGAAGAGCCACTAATTGGAGCTAAGTTATTCCTACCTCGGTAACTGAAATCATAATGAATATTTTTAAAAACCCTTTATTATTTAATAAACTTAAAAAATTATGACTGGCAAAACGTTAATCAGACCTTTATTTGTGTACAGTTTAGTAACTTTTACAAGCAAGCCCTATCAGTTTAATCTCGGTTATGAAAATTTCTCAATATTATTTTAATACTATGAAGCAGTAATACTTATCAATATTATACATGACTAATATTTGAGTTAATGTGTTTTAAATAAACAATAGTTAATGTGTTTTCATGATATCTGAGTTATCTAAATAAACATCTGGTTCGTCGTTATAACTTTAAGAGTTTGCATTAAATGCAGCGATTACTTTACTCTAGACAACTGATTTACATAATTGAATGGTTTTGCTATACGGTTGAGTTCTGGTTTTTATGGCTGAGTTCTTGTTTTTATTGTTGAGTTCTTGTGTAATTATGGATTAGTTATGGTTTTACTTTATTGATATAATTATGACTGAGTTCTGTTCGAATAAGACTGATTTGAATGAGTATAAAACTTTTTAGCTGCAGAGGTAAATAACTAAAATACATCCAATGCTAATATTAGCAGTAGGATAATGAGATTGAGTATGAAGATTACTTAGATAGTGCTTTATTTAATAAGAACACGATTGTGACATTAGGCTATAAACCTTACATGCTCACTTCATGTCAACTTGTAAGTGTTATAAACAAACAAGTTTTTCAAATTCCCACATGCAAAATCTGGTTGCACCATGAAAATCTTCTATAATTAAAGATCAACACATTTTTAGCAATGTTCTTTCACAAAGCTACCTTGTCCTTTTAGCAGTTGCAACTACATTTGCTTGTACAAGGATTTATATAAATATTATTGTATTGCTAAACACCAGAACTCCTCGTACATGTTTAAATGTGGTTCTGGGTGAATCACATTTAACAAATTCAATCAAGATATGCATATACTGCCAAATGGACAGACTCAAGTGTTCTGAAGGTTGTAGATGAGTCTCATATAATAGCATCTTCAAGAATTGTATTCCGTAACTCAGCCTGTATTAGAAATGACTTTAATTTACAACAAAAACAAAATATAAAAAATATGATTTACTAAATAAAAAGATAGATGAACAAAACCTTAACGAAATCGCATTTAGATTGCGGGGAATGCCTTTGGTGCAATAGACGTATCCATTATGTGGAGTCTAAAACAATGCAGTTTGTACTGCACAACAATCCGTGTGTCTTTTCGAAGCTTTATGGCAAGATAGATTTAAGGATCTAATCACCTCCCAATTAGAAAGATATGTTTCATGCTCATAAGAACTCAGAGAAGAGTTATTTGGTGCGCCTTTGGTGGTTGCATAGGATAAGAGAGCAATATTACAATAAACAGTTAGAGATTTGATGTCTCTTTGGTGGTTGCATATGGTAAGCAGGAGGGAATCCGATTGCATGTGTACTGTTTGTGAGCAAAATTGAAATCGAAATCGAAGGAGAGAGATTGCATGCGTACTATTTTTAAGGAAAAACGAAAGAAAAAGAGAGATAGGGGAAGGGAGAAAACCTTGAGACATATTAATAGAAACATTGTGAATTTGTGAGAAGATTAGGATAGAAATAGAAAAATAAATAGAGAGAGAATTATCGCGTCAAACTCAAAAAAATTTTAATATAAATCGAAGAGTCATGATTTTTCGTATTTCCGCCTCTTCGTATTAGACTCCTAATACAATCATAACATATACATAAAGTCTGAGTTATTCATACCTCTGTAAAATAAAAAGAGTTCTTTACACGCATTGTAATATCATATCATAAATGCGTAATAAGATATCATAGCCGAGAGAGAGAGAGAGAGAGAGAGAGAGAGAGAGAGATTTTCAATACAAATGAGTTATGGTTTNGTTTAAATAAGGCTGAGTAAATCTTGACGGCTGATTTACAGCTGAGATTTTTAATACGACTAGGTTATGGTTTAATAATGGCTGGGATTTTTAATACAACTGAGCTATGGTTTAATAACAGCTAAATATGACTAAGATGTGTTCGACCATCGGTTGATTTATGGATTGGAATCATTTTGTTATAAGGCTGAATTTGGTATAAAATTT